>RJWH01000823.1:544929-556668 GCA_004363575.1 Solenodon paradoxus
GGGGGGGGGGGGGGCGTCTCCATGGTGGGCTTGGACTTTTTTTACAGCTGCTGCCTTTTTCCTAGCCCTTTGTTAGCTGACTCTGTTGATTCCAGGGTTGGTGATTTCCGCTTATTTCCTTCTATAATATGGAGGTAGGATCTTTAGGAGATAATTAACACTTAATGAGATCTTTAAAATGAGGCCCTAATTCAATAGTGGCTTTTTAAGAGGGGGAAAAGAGAGACCTCTCGCTCTGTCCCTGTGGTTTTCTGATACAAGAAGCCTATAGTTAGTTAGGAGCCAGAAAGAGCACTCTCATCAAGAACCAAACAAATCTGTCACCACCTTGATCTTAGACTTCCGGCCTCCAGAACTAGAAATGCATTTCTGCTTAAGCCCCTTGTTTTTTGATATGTTGTTACAGAAGGCTGAGCAGACTAGGACAACTTCCCATATAAAACCAACAGACCATTGTTAACTGCAGAGAGGAGAAACAACACTCGTTCCGGATTTGATTCTTGAATTCCACACTCCCATCTAATCCTGCTAATGTCGTGTTTTGGAATGGACCCTCAGCGTACAACCGGCAGCCTCTTCCCATCAGTCGTGATTCAGGACCTGGCTTTGCTGCTGTGCCTTCAGGTAAGATGCCTCCAGGCTTAGCTCTTAGTCTCCTCATTTATTGGATTAAAGAATTGGCCTAAATTTGGGGTTCTCCTTTTCCTTCCTCCTTGTGTCTTGCTCCTCACTCTGCTGGCTGTGCACTGCCCTGAACACTTTGTCACTATGCCTTGAAAAATTGAGGAAATCAAGGATTTTCTGCTCTCAGCCAGGTACAGGGATGCCAAATCTGTCAAGATCAAGAGAAGCAAGGATAACGAGAAGCTTCAATTTCGATGCAGCAGAGACCTTTATGCCTCAGTGGTCACAGACAAAGAGAAGGCAAAGAAATGGAAGCAGTCTCTGTCTCCAGGTTTGGAAGCCAAGGAGTTGAATTGAACTAGGGCCGCCGATTTGAACTGTATTACATCTTTAAAAATTAAATGTTTTTTGAATTTTCAAACTTCTGAGCAGCAAAAGCCTCTTTTCAAATAAAACCTTCTGTGGAATCCCAAAATGTAGCTCATCGAAGTGAAGACGCCTGCCTAGGAAAGGAGGGGAGGGATGAAGCTTCTTTCTCTCTAGTACATAGTGACTTCTAAGCAAAGATTACAGATGTCTTGTTGCTCAAGACAGGCTTGGTTTGTAACTGATGGCCTGGAATAATTATTAGTAACACCCACTCATGGTTTTGAACTTTTATCTGATTTTATTGACCAAACTTGAGACTTGGAGCTCTACAGGAAGCTCCACTGAGTTTTGGTGTCCATTGTTTTTATTGAGATTTCATTACATGGACATGATTGATTAATTATTGGCCATGTGACTGAACTCAATCTGCAGCCCCCCTCCTCACCCTGGATATCACAGATGGACCTTATATCAGCAGCTCATAGCCCCAACCCTCTACTCACCTGGTTGATCTTTCTGGTGACCAGCCCCACCCTGAACCATTTCATGTCTCAGCATAAACTCAAGTGGGATCCAAAAGGTTCATGAGTAACAGACATTCTTACCATTCATGAAGTTCCAAAGATTTAGAAGCTTCCTCCCAGGAACCAGAGATAAAGGCCAGTCAAATTCTTACTACACGATATCATCTCTCAAAGAACATGTCCTGTCATAGGACTTTTTTAAAGGAAAGGTGCAGGCAGGAAGAGCGAGGAGGAAGCATTTTATTTTATTTTTATTTAGTTGCTCACAATGGTTGATTACCCCTGACCTAGGACTAGAACCTAGGGGTATGTGGCTTGCGTTCCTTTAGAAGTGATTGACCTAACTGTGTCTCCACCAGGGCATGCCCTCATAGTGCGCTATTTTTTCCCAACAGTCTCATTCAATGGTTTGTGGTGGTGCTTGATATGTGCTGAGTTATAGCTGCCCTCCCCTCTTCCAAACTCATATGCTGGCATCTTAACGCCCAGTCCCTCTCAGAATGTGACTGTATTTGAAGATATGGTCTTTAAAAAGGTTAATTAAGGTAAAATAAGGTAGATGGGTAGGACCTAATGTAAGATGACTAGCTCCAACCATGTGAGAACACAGCAAGAAGATGGTCACCTGCAAGCCAATGAGAGAGACCTTGGAAAAGACCAAGAACCTTAATCCTGTTCTTATGCCCTCCAGAGCAGAATTTTGGTGGCTGAAGACACTAATGATAAACTAATGTACTTGTTTATCAAATATCAGCATTTTCCTGTGCAAATTGCCCTTTATTTGTTGGATGCTATCATGGGCCGCACACTAAGTGACTGCAGATACCAAAGGCCCTTCTTTGTACAGGACCATATGTTGGAACAGTTTCTCACATTCCTCTCTTTTGTCTCTATTGTTTCTGTACTTTTTTCTTTTTTTTTTTTTTTTAAGCCTTTAGACAGCTACCCCCTCCAATTGGTTGGTCTCCACAATCTGTTTGTTCTTGCCCTGCGCCTGCATTCCTCTATCCCCTGCTTCCCACTTAGCTTTGAACTCTAGCATTTAGTGTTGGTGTCCTGACTTCCAGAAGCCATTAAGGCTCTGGACCCTTCAAACTCACAGAGGCTTGCCCTGGTAGCCTAGCAGATAAGGCCACTGGATGTAGTCCACATACATCCCAAGAACCTGGGTTCAAGACCTGGAGCCAAGAGAAACAACCAAGATGAACAACTAAATGAAATAAATGTTTATTCTTCTTCTTTCTTCCTTCCTTCTTGCCTCTGTTCACCTTCATTCCTGTCTGTACCTTTCCTTTAAAAAAAAAATTACTCTCAAAGAAACGATAGCCTGCAGATTATTCCCATGGAAGTAGAGCATTTCTTCTTAGGAGGTTTTCTTTTTAAGAAGGCAGGCAAGTAGCAGGCAGGAAGGAAAAGAGAGAAGGAAGAAGCATTTTATTTATTTAGTTGTTCATTGTAGTTTTTCCCCATGGCCCTGGCATGTGAACCCAGCATGAACTTACCATCTGATCTACCAGGGCATGCCAGAACACTTCTTTAGTATAATTTATTTCTTCCTGAAAGCTTTTAGTTCTTCTTGTTTTTTTTTTTGGTTTTTTTTTTTTTTTGTTGTTGTTTTTAAAGAAAGGTGCAAGCAGGAATGAGGGCAAATGGGCAGGCAGGCAGGAAGAGAAGAGGAAGAATTATTTCATTCATTCCATGTATTTACTCATCTTGGTTGTTCCCACCCTCCACCCTCCACCCCTGCCCTGGAACACGAACCTGAGTCCCCAAATGTATGTGGACTACACCTGGCCACAGGTGATGGACTTAACCACTATACCACCAGAGCGCACCAATTATTCTTCTTATAATTATATATCCAATAGAGAAATTAGGAGAGTCAGGACAAATAAGTCACTTGAAATCTCATGTAGGAATAAACAGTTAACAATAGGTCATTATTCACAGTGATAGTAGTTGCCATTAATTGTCGTACGTGGCCAGTACTGTTTTGATGCTTTATCATGAACTTAGAGTTAAAGTTAGGTTAAAAGGAAGCCTACCCACAGAGTATTTCTAGACCTCAAGTTTTGCGGGGTTTGTTACAGAAGTTCCCTTCTCATCAGATAATATCCAAGTCAGCTTAGGAAATCACGAACACACAAAGCATGCCACATATCAGTGTCCTCTGCTTATTCACTTTGTGTGCAAACCGGAGCACCCTGAGAGTGAACATGGCCGTAGAACTTAGTTTTTCTTTTTTAAATTTCCTGGCCCCAGGTCTCAAACTTGGGTCACTGAGTTTTACATGGCCTGCACCTTAGTCACCTGACACTTTTATTTTTTACAACTTTTGTGACACTGTGATTAATGAGAAATATATATAATGGGCTTTCACCCACAGCTCCCCAAACCCTTGGAAGTCCCTATGTGTGAGAGTAATAAAGGTATATTTTTGTTATGTGAATAAGGTGACTTTTGGAAGCACCTAAGACAGGGGCCCTATTGCCAGGAAAACCATTACCCTTGTAATTAGAGGGTTGGAATTTCCTTTTCCACCCCAAGACATCTGGACAGGAGAGAGAGGCTGGAAATGGAGCTCAATTGCCAGTGGCCAATGAGGGAATCAGCCCAGTCTAGGTAGGAAACCTCCATAAAAACCCAAAGCAGGGTCTCGGGAGAACCTCTAGGTTAGGAGAAAAGAGCACTTCTAGGTGCCACCATGCTGGGCCTCAAGCTCTACAAGGACAGAAGCTCTTTTGTCTGGGATCTCACCCTATCTTTATATTCACCAGGCTGCTTATAAAATGAGCTCTGTGTGCCTCTCTAGCAGATTAATAGAACCTAGAGAGGGGTCATGGGAGCCTCCACTCTCTAGCAGATTGGTCAGAAGTTCAGGTACCATCTGGGCTTGTGACTGGCATCTGAAATGAATGGCAGTCTCCAGAGACTAAGCCCTTAACCTGTGGAATCTGATGCTGTCTCCGGGTAGACAGTGTCAGAATGTTGTGGAATTCTTGCATACCCTGCTAGTGTCTGAGAATTACTTGTTGGTGTGGGGAAGACTCTACACGTGCTTTTATTGGTATTGGGTCTGTGAACCCCAAAACAATATTACTTGTCAATTATATCAGTAGAGATGTGGGTGGTAGGGAACAATGAATTCTAGTTTCTCTCATAACCAGGTAATATTATGTTTCCAAAGACAATGAGAGCAAAGGCAGGTGTTCAAGAAAAGTTGACAGAAGGGTGCCAGAAGGGTGATGTGACCTGATTTTGTGAGGAGAGGTCAACATCCCCTCTGAGACCTGGTCCTATGTGTCTCTTCGTTTGGCTAATCTTGATTTGTATCCTTTATAATAAAACAATAATTGTACATATAGTATTTTCCTGAGTTCTGTGAGTCATTCTAGCAAAGTATTGAACCTGAGGAGGGTTCACTTGTGGCTGGCATCTGGAGTGGGATAGACAGGTGGATGCTGTGCCCTCAAACCTGCAGTCTGATGCTGGCCACTGTGGGTGCTTAGTGTCAGAACTGAGCTTCAGTACTCTAGTTGATGTCAAAATAGGTGGTGATGCTGGAAGGCTGTCAGCCCTCTTGATTAGAAAGCCCAGTAAGATATGGGTGTGTATAGATGATTCACTTGTCAGAAGCTAGAGGCTGAAAGTAATTGATGAAATCTACATAAAACAGCCAGAGTTAAACAAAAATTACTAAACTTTCTTTTCCACCAATCAGGGGCTTCTGTGGAACGAGAAACTGCCTTGCATTTTCTTTTTTTATCTGGGACATTATGGAAGATGTCGTGCTATGCTCTAAAGAGTTGGGCTCGAATCCTATAACTCTGGTTCCCTGCAAAAAGTTGCTCAATCTTGCATTCCCTGGTGTAGTAGTGGTTAAGTCACTTGCCTTTGAAGGACATAAGCCACAAGTCCTGGGTCCAGGGGAAAATAGCCAGTGAGAACAACTAAATAAATAAAATAAAATAAATAAAAATAAAGCAAAATAAAATATTTCTTCTTGCTCTGTCTTCCTGCTTGGCCTGCCTACTCAACTTATTTCCTGCCTGTACCGTTCCTTAAAAAAATTGCTCACTCTTTCTGGGTTTCAATTTTCTTTAGTTGTAAAAATAAGGATAAATGCCTACCTCTTATATCTACCCAAATGTCCATCAACAGTAGAATGGATAGATCATCTATGACAATATTAACTCCATGCTGGGGGTGGGGGGAAGTAGTAAGAATGAACTGTCTAAAACTGTGTATAATATGCATGGATCTAACATAATGTTGAGCAAATACAGATGGGCACACTGTATGGTGCCATTTATATAAAGTTCAAAACCCAGACACATCAAATCTATGATGTAAAGAGCTGGGTATATGGACACCCTTGGGGTAGCAGCTGGGATCTGTGATGGGAAGGGGTACAAGAGAGCTTCTGAAATACTGGTCATGTCTGTTTCTTGATCTCAGTGTGATTACACAGCTGTGTTCACTTATGAAAATCCACTGGGCTGTATATGTAGGATTTGTGTAATTTACTGCAGGTAATTGCTTCTTAAAAATAAATGACAAAATTCAAACTAAAAGGACAAGGTGATTACTTCTTAGAACTCTAAGGACTAAGAGATCACCTATGGAGGATGCTTGGCAGTGTCTGGCACACAGCACACACTGAAATTATATGCCAGCTCTCCTATGTCCATTAAATGAAAGGCTAAATGAATATGAAAATGACCAAAGTGGGGGAGTAAAGACTCATGAGTCTACTATAGAAAGTAGAATGGTGCAAGGAGAAAAGTGTACAGACGTGGGCCTTGGGTTTGGGCACCTTTACTTACTAAGCAGGTCATTTAACTGTTCCGGGCCTCAGGTTTCTCATCTGATTAATAACCACACAAAAGGTGAGTTGCCGGGATTAAATGACTCTGGTGGAGCAGTGTTCGAGCATAGTACACACACATCCCAAGGTCCCGGGATTGCATCCTGGGGCCAGCAGGAACAACCAAGATGAAAAACTAAATAAAAGTAAATAAAGTCTTTTCCTCCTTTCTCTTCCTGGCTGGCTCTGTTCACCTTCATTCCTACCTACATCTTTCCTTACAAAAAACCAAAACAAAACACAACATACCCTTAAGGACATTCTAGCTGCAGGCACAGTAGGTGGTAAGCACCTAGGAAGTGTGATGATTGGGAATCTTGATGTGGCAAAGCCCTCTGCTCCTGCAGTCTGCATTAAGGGCATGTGAGCATAATCAACAGGCAGCTTTAAATACAGGTTCTCCAATGGCCATTAACCCCTGTCTGGTGACTGAACTTTCAAGGTTGCTCTAGAAAGTTCAACTTTCCAAGAAATGCTGTTCACAGTTTACCTTCAAGGAAATCATTTGCAGTTCAGTGGCCATGTCCTCACATTAAGCTTGTTGTTGGTGATAACTGTGCCAAGACAGGGGTGCCAAAAGCAGCCTTCCTGAGTGACCTTAAGAGAATTACGCTGATGGCAATTTTATGTTTTATGGCAGGTTTTCCTGACTACTGACTGCCAACAAGAGCCGATCTTGGCCTCTTCTGCCTACATCTCAGCCCGGACTGGCAGGAAGAGAGAGATGGAAGAAGCACTTTATTTTATTTAGTTGTTCCTCTCGGCTGTTCACCCCGATCCCCGGATGCGAACCCAGGTCTTCGGGACGAACGTGGACTGCACTTGGCCAAACGCAGTGGACCTAACTGCTACTCTACCAGGATATGCCCCCATATGCTTTAGTAATCACTTCTCATCCTTTCTTCGCCCAATCCCTTATTTTCATCTCTACAAATTTCCCTCCTCTGGACCATTGATATAATTGGAATTATACAGCATCTGGTCTTTTCTTTTATCTAGTATTATGTTTAGAAGATCCGTCTATGTCATAGTTTCAATCTTCCTTCCTTTTTTATGGTTGACTAATAATTCCTTGTATGGATATTATACATCCATTATAGCTATACATTCATCCATTTGTGGAGTTAGGAATTGTTTCCATTTTTTGGCTATTATAAATATTGCTGCTATGAACATTTGTTTACAAGTATTTTTGTGAACATTTGTTTTCTTTAAAATTCTTTTCAATTGACAGACCAGTTTACAATACAAGTTGCAAGAGGATAGACTCACACCTGGATCAAAGTGCATATCACACCACGACCACCACCAGAATTCCAGTGTCATTCACCGCTATCAATTTAGACTCTTCTACCTGAAGTTCTCTCCACCTTCTGGTAACTACTGCTTTCATTTCAGCTTCTAAGAGGTTTTTTTTTCATTTACTTAGTTTATTTATATTCCACATATGAAAAAAAAATCCAGCATTTTCCCTGATGGCTTATTTTGCTTAGCTTAATCATCTCAGGTTCCATTCAGGTTGTTGCAAAAGACAAGATTTCATTTTTTCAATAGCTGAGCAGAATTTCATGGAGTCTTATACCACATCTTCTTTATTTGCCTGTCATTGGGTTTTTAGGTGGATTCCATGTCTTGGCTATTATGAATTGTGCTGCTGTGAAAAGAGGGGTGCAAATATTTCAGGGGGTATTAGTGTTTTCATTTTGTGTGGATAAATACCTATAAGTGAATTACTGGATCATATTGTAGTTCTATTTTTAATTTTTTGAGGAATCTCCATATTGTTCTCCATAGAGGTTTCAAGGATTGACATTCCCCAACAGTATAATAAAGTTCCTTTTTCTAGTGGATATTTGTTTTAATTTCTCTTGGCTATGTACTTTGGTAACACTAGGTTTAGCATTTTAAGTAATGACCAGACTGTTCTCCAGAATGACTGCACCGATTCACATTCTCACCAGCAATGTATGAGGACTCCAATTACTCTACATCTTTGACAATAGTTATTATTGTTCATTTCTTTTAAAGAGCTGTCTTACTGGGTATGAGGTGGTATCTCACTGTGGTTTCAATTTGCATTCCTCTAATATGTTTTATAATGTATAGCTTTGATTTGTATGTCTTCGTTGGAGAAATGTCTATTTAAATTCTATGCCTATGTTTCAATTGAATTGCCTTTTTTATCGTTGGGTTGTAGATATATGTTCTTTATATACTCTGGATGGAAGACAGATAAATAAATTGCAAATATTCTCTCCAGGTCTGTGGGTTATGTGTTCTGTTTGTGATGGAAACTGCTTGGTACCTCGTTTTCCATCACAAACCAGGCTTGACCGTCAGCTGCAGTTTAATACCTGAGAAACTGTTCATATTTCTTACCCTGAAGTGCTTGCAGAGCCACAGGTGGTATTCAATTATGGATGAAATAAAAAAGAAGAGCCAATAAACAAGCAACCAATTTTGAGACAGAGAGGGAGCAGGTATGAAAGTTTTCTTGCATAGGATGCAGTGTTTATTTTGCTCTTGTTCTTAAAGGAAGTAAAGGTCTTACAAAACCCAAACTAACAAGGGTAATTCTGCTAGTGGCCCCATTTGGGGACAGGAAAAGCATTTATGACCAACTTACAAATTTGACTTTTCTATTATCCATAAGCACAGAGCAGGTTAGTTAGAATGAGCAATGTCCCAGTTGTCTGATTGTCTTAACTGCTGCATGCAGTGCCCTGTCAGTAAGGATTTTCAGCTTCAAATGATGAAAGTCATTTGTCTCTGGTTCCTTTGAGGAGATGAAGAATTAGTGGGAAAGCATGGACTTCTGTGGAGAGCCGAGGAAGCAGGTTGGCTCCAGGCTCTGCAGAGAGCAGTCACAAGTGTAGCTCACTGGAGCAGCTATTAGAGACATACTACGGCAATTCCTCAAAAAGTTAAAAATAGAACCTTTATACAATCCAGTTGAAGCCGAATTATTCATTTTATTTTAATCAGGCCTCTAATCTTGCTCGACTCATTTTCAGCTAGTTGGCCAGTTTTTCACAGATAAAGAGCTGATGCAAGCTGGTTGTTCTTCTTCGTTTTGACTTGGTTGGCAGAAATGTTATTAAAAGAGTGTGAAGTTTTCTTGCAGATGCTGCAGCTGCAGGTATCCTGAGCTGGGTGGGCACCATCCCAGACACCGCCACACAACCACCAGCACCACTGCCTAGGAACCAAAGCTCTTAGGAGAAAATAGATGGGACCATTTTCAGAAGCAAGGGCCCCCTCCACAATGAGGATCTAGTTTTAATGTGTACCTTATCACACAAGGACAGTGCTGAACTGATCAATTAACCTTTGCCAAGCAGGACATTCTTTGTTCTCCTTTCCCTAGCTCTTTAAATTCTTGACCCCGATTGATCCCTGACTGGGGAGACAGATTCGAGAGGAAGCCTGGCCTCCTGTCTCCTTGCCTGTCAACATGCACCAAAGCTTGCTTTCTTCAAAAACCAGGTCCATGACATTAGCTGTTATGTGCTTGGGCAATGAGCCCATTACTCAGTGACACTGTTATCCTACTTCTGGGTATTTACCCAAAGAATATGAAAATACTAAAATGAAAAGATATAGGCACCCTCATGTTCATCACAGCACTATTCATAATAGTCACAAGCTGGAAACAGCCCAAGTGCCCTTTGAACAGATGAGTGGGTGAAGATATTGTGATCTATATGAACAATGGAATATAATTCAGCTACAAAAAAAAAAAAAAAAAAAAGATGAAATCCGCCATTTTCAAAAACATGGATGAACCTAGAAGACACTATAGAAGTTCACTACTATACTTAGTGAGATTTGTCTGGAAGAAAAAGACAAACACTGGGAGACTTGATTTGTGATACAAAAAGGAATAAAGCAAACAAATGAACTAAATAAAACAAAAATAAACTTTTAGACTAGAAGACCAAATAGTGGTGACCAGAAAGGAACGGGGAAGAGGGATGAGTACACAGGGTAAAATGGGTCAACTGGATGGTGAAGAATGAATTAGACTTGCAGTATGATGTAGTATACACAGACGTTGATTTACAGTGTTGTACCTGAAACCTGTATGATATTATACATCGGTGTTACTTCAACTAAACATGTTAAAAAGCCAGACGGTACCTCACCACAGGTGTTGTGAGGATACCAGTTGGTGTAGATAGTATAGGACGCTGAAGCTCACCCACAGACACAGTGCTGCTGACATTAGTGCCCCAGGAAAGGGGAAGTTTAACAACCACTAGATGGTACATATGATTCTCTACCATTCCTGACTCTTCGCATCTCTATTTTAAGTTCAGGGAAGAGAGATCTGAGTGACTAAAGCCAAGTCACATGCCATGACTGATGCTTCTAGAACTTGCCCATAGCCAGTCCTCTCTTTCTCTAGAGACATTAAAGGTTCCCCCTTGCGGTTCAGACAGGGCAATGGGCTATGAGTAAAAGTGACAGGTCTCACTTCTGGGTTAAAGTCTTTCATTGCCCAGGGAACCTGCCCCAAAAGTCTGTCACCTGAGTGTTGACATTAGGGCCAGGTATTGCAAATCCAAAGTGGTGAGCCTTTGTCAGTCTGAGACTCAGGGGTGACTGGGAGGAGCCCAGCCATGGGACGACCAGTGTTAGCATATAACAGAAGCAAAGAATAAACCTGTGCTATTGAACGATTGGAGCATTGGCATTTGTTGTAGAAGCATATAACCTAGAGCCTATGCTGATTATATGAAAAGTAGATATAAACAACAAATTCAAAAGGTGGAAGGAAGGCCAGAGAAAGAAAGTTTAACATCATTTTTCTCCTTATCCCTTAGAGAGTCAATTATCTTCCTCTGTTCATAATATTTATATTCTGTTTCAAACCATAGTTCCCCTATTTAATCTTAGTTCTATAGTTAACTTGATTTAGTTTTTATCTCCAGTGCCTTTACCTTGCATTCTCTGCTTCTGAATTCTTTAGATTTTTGTTTGGTTAGATTTCATTATTCAGCAGTTTTTTTCAGCAGTTTGTCTACTTGTTGCACTTTAAAAAAAAAAAAAAAGACTGCTTAGCCATGTATAACATTTTCTTTAATTTATTTTTTCCTGAAGGAAAGGTACAGGCAGGAATGAAGGCTAGCTGGTGGGCAGGCAGGCAGGAAGAGAAAGGAGGAGGAAGAAGCATCTTTATTTTATTTGGTTGTTCCACCTGGGCCTGGGAATCACACCCAGGGGTATATGGGTTGGTCCTTTGAAGGCAATTACCTAACAGCTGGCTCTGCCAGGGCGCACCACAAATATATATTCTGTGGCTTGCTTTTTCACTTTCTTCTTGGTGGAGTTTGATGCACAAAAGTTAATTTT
>RJWH01000824.1:0-73047 GCA_004363575.1 Solenodon paradoxus
AGAGAGGCAGGAAGAGAGGTGGAAGAAGCTTGCTTTTTTTTTTCCCCTGTAGTAATTACTCTACACATTAAAATAATTTCCTATGTATGGGTTCCCGATTCTTAGCGATATTTCAACACACCATGCCCTCCACCAAATCACCAAATGTTCTTCCCCATGTTTCAGTAGACCCCACCACCATTTGCCCCTGCCTGCTGCATTCCCTTTTGGTCACCTCAGTTCTGTTGCAAATGTTTCAGGGTTGGTTGTTTTTCATCTGTTCTTTGTTTTATCTATTCACATCCTTCTGGTATGTTGTTTGCATATAAAAAAGCAATGGATTTTTGTGCATTGATTTTGTAGCCTGCCACTTTACTGTACTCATAGATGAGTCTTGAAGTTTTTGATAGTTTTTGGAAGAAGCACTTTATCTTTTAGTTAGTTGTTCCTCTTGGTTGTTCTGTGCTGCCTCTGCACCGCTCGCCAGTACCTGAGCCCTCGGGATGTATGCGTACTGCTCCCAGAGTGTACACTGGACTGCTAGACCACCAAGATGCACCTCGAAACTTTTAATTGTTTAAATTCAGATGGATATAGCTCTCATTTTTTATTTTTATATTTTTAAAGGAAAAGTGCAGGTTGGAATGAAGGCGAACAGGTAGGCAGGCAAGCAGGAGGAGAGAGAATAGGAAGAAGGACTTTATTTTTATTTAGTTGTACATCTTGATGGTTCTCCCCAGCACCGGACATGAACCTGGGTCCTTGGGCTGCACGTGGCCTGCACTTCCACCAGAGGCTGTTGACCAAGCCAGTACAACACCAGGACATGCTGTAGCTCTTATATTTTAACAAATAAGACTTTGAGTAAAATGAATATTTTCCTGAGTAATTTTGAGAAAGAGTAAGCATACTTATTTTAGCAAGGTCATTTAAAATACTAGGTTTGACTACGAAGTTAATTTTCTTTGTTTTTTTGATCAATAGACTAGAAATAACAAGAGATAATCTTTCCTAATTTTTGTTTAACTTCATTTAGAATGAATTGGTCTAAAAGATAGTATTGTGTATGCTGTCTAAAGGAACTCAGTCCACACATCCCTAGGACCAGGTTTGTGTCCTGGATCTAGGGGGAGCAAACTGTGTGAACAACTAAGTCATGCTTTCTCCCCTCTTTCTGCTTGCATGCCTGCATGCCTGCTTTCCTTCATTCCTTCCTGGACCTTCCATTTTTTAGGTATTTTTTTTCCATCCCTGCAAAAGAAGCTCCTTTCCTTGCTTAACTGATTTCCTGTTTGCCCTGAGAATACTTGTAGATAACTTGTGGATTACAGTCCTAATTAGGCTGACCATGTATCAAAACATGACAAAAGGGGGTGGGGCTTTTTGGCTCCCTCAGCAGATTGGACCCCAGGGTACCTCATCTGCCCCTGTAGCCCTGTGTTGTACAGACAACCCTGGCTTATTAAATGGAACAAAATTGACTGTCAGGAAATATGAAAACAAACGGTACTGTCCCATTTAAAACGGGACTTAGGGTCAGCCTAGTCCTAAATTTATCTCCCAAGTTTGCCAGGAAGTATCTCACTTTTTTATTATTATTATATCAATAGTCTTAGAAACAAAAGACATTATATATAGCATTCTGGTTTTAGTACTGGTAATTCCATTTATAAAATATAGTAATTCTTGATCGTTGAAAATGTCAAATCCTTGAAAATGTAGCATTCCTAGGCGTGATGCTAACATTGTTCTCCAAAAGTTGTTAGCAGAAGATTTAATTGATGAATCAAATTTTTCTGAAATAGATGATGGAAATAGCCCTACATCAGCAAGACATCAGGAGAGAAACACGTTATTTTTGTGCAGCATGTGATGTTCTGCTTTGTATTATTAGGTGCTTTGAAATTTACCACATGAAAACAGTGATTAAATACTGATTATATATGGTTGTTACATTAGGATTTGAGACAAGTTCTGTCTGTTTCGAAAGAACTCCAAAAACAGTTTTTCTATTTTATTTTCACATTGAAAACTGGTCAGGTATGCTTCAGTCTCAAAGAGTGTGTTTATGTAAAGTTAAATGAAAGTTGGCAGCAAGCTGCACTTTTTTTTCCAAAAAGGAAACTTAAAAGCTCTGTATCATAATAGTTTCCAGTGAATCCAGGTATGTGAGACTGCTCCATCACAGAGCACAGTAGTTTGCGGGTGGGACTCAGTTTATGGGGCTGCTCAGCTGCCCTGCCTCACCCTCTGCAGGTCCACTGCAGGCCAGATCCAGAGCCAGGGCTTCAGGGAGCAAAAGTTGGGGTTGACTCTGGAAGACTTTTAACATTAACCATTCATGAAAGATTGAAATATGTAAATATTAAATATTGGGTTTATTAATTTTCTATAATATGCCACAGACATTTGATCCTGAGCTATGGGAAAACTACATGGGAAGGCTAACTTTAAATCTGTCACTTTGACACAGTAGAGAAGCAGTGCCCTTCTTTCTTACTCCCTAGCTGCCATAGTCTCCCAGTGGTTCTCTGGGCTTCACGTGGTTCTGTGCCCAGCTGCTTTGCTACCTGTGCTGCTTGATTTCTGGTCATTCTGACTGGAATTTGAGATTGCAGCCATTCTGCCACAGATAACTGACTACTCTTGTTCGTTACATTTAATTTCGTTCTCAGGAAAAGGAACCTCTAATTCACTGTTTTGTAGGGGGTAGCTTCATTTAAAATGATCAGCAAATCTATGGGTATATTTGTTTACCAAAATTAAGATTTGCTGACTTTTTGCTTCATTAAGATCATACCCTTTCATTGTAGAAAAGTATATATGTGTGATTCCCTCCCTGTAATCTCATGTTCCAGAGAGAGCATTTAGGTTCATGTTCTCCCAGATTTTGTTCTATGTATTTTGTTTCTATGTATTTGTTCTGTGTATGCTTCCAAGTGGAATTATGTTTTATATACTATTAATAAATCTATTTTATTTCTTTTTTAGAGAACGTGATCTGTTTTGAAGACCCATCAAATCAAACCACTTAATTTTACTTTCCTAATCCTTGGACTTCAATAGAGAAATAGTAGCCTACCAATAATGCCTTCATGTTTAATTTTCTAAATGAAAAATGTTAAGTTCTCAAATTCTGTAAATCGTTTGGACAATGTGGATCCTTGGAAGACTTAAAATAGCTTCTTTCTGAATTACTTTTTTATTACCCATTCTCTTAGAGACTTGAATAAATATTATAGCAACAATTTTATTTTTATTGCTTCTTTGACCTCTTTAAAACAACCACTTGACCATAAAGCAAATCCATGTTTGGACTTATAAACATTTATGAAGCAACTTTTTTAGATCTTCAGAATTTTTGTGGTGCTTAATGGTGCTCTTCAGAAAGCTACCATTGAACTGTGTAAAACAGTATTCATTTCTGCTTGTATAGTATCCCCTGAAGCATTTAGTGGAATTTAATTGGAGTCCTCTGAATGACAAATACTCTTATTTAGTTCTGTCACTTTATGTTATAGACTAAGCTATAATCCCTTAAGTGCCTGGTGAACCAAAAATAATTTATACATTTGTAGAATCCTGGTTTATTGCAGCATTTTTATTCATAAGTAGTATTTTTAAATTATAAGTGGATTATAACTGAATTAAACATTTAAACTGATTAAAACATTCATCATCACAGTTAATTCTGAAGTTATTTTTAAAAGTCTGAATAATGGGAAGTTTGGGCCAATAAACACTAGTTTTTAAAAATCTTTTAAAGCATTCTTACATGGTATCATAGTACATGTTAGGTTGTGACTTTGTAAAATAAGCACATTGAAGGCACTTTGTTTATTTTACATAGTATATGTTCAATAAGTATTGAAGGAATAGATAAAAATCTATGAAATTTAGTTTTTTGCACCTTATACTTTAATGTTATACCATAATATTTTGACCCTAAAATACAGCAGTCTGCTAACATACCAACCCTAGATAGTGTTGACATTCCAGGTGTTGTATATACTAAGTTTTAGTTGCCTTGTCTACCTTTGTATGTTAATGTGATACAGAAGGGAGTTTTATGTATAGAGGAAAGGAGCAGATTGAATGGTCAGGAATTCTAAAGTAATCTCTTACTTATTTTTCCCTAAAAGTTCAGAATTGTACCTTTTATTTCTGTGAGTTCTGTGAGGAGAGGGACCTTTGTTCATAACAGCTACACTTGGTGCTCAAGTCCTCAGTACATGTCGAATGAATGAGTGAGTTGTATTTATGATTTAGCCTCTGGGAACTTCTCTGCTATTTTTTATCACAACATAAGGACCAGAAGTAATGCTTGTCCTGTTTAAATGTTTGTGTTGGGGAATATAATAAGTGATAAGGTGCTTTCTGTCTACTTAATTCTCTTAATTACTACAGTGATTTTGTCCAGTACTAATCATTCCCATGTAGCAAATATGAAAAAAGCCCACTTTAGATAAGTTACTTTGAGCATAGCTCAATAAAAGGCAGAGGTGGACCCAACCTGGCATGCTCCCTAGGATCTGTACTCCTTTTTCTCCAAGGTTAAGGACGTGGGCTTTGAGGATTTAAAGGCTCTTCATGAATTGTTCTTGGTACTAGTATAGCTGGATATAGGAAGTACAAAGTTGTAGAGCACACTACATCCATTTTTATGACTTTTGATACTTTAGTTCTTCAGTTACTGGAAGGCCCTGAATCTTACTGTTTCACTCAGGAATGTTTTCCAGTTGCTTAGGATTTGGGGAATAATGGTGGCAAGACACTGGAGGAGGATGTTCAAGTGAGAAAGAAATACATGTAGGATAAGGCATCAAAACTGACTTGATTTTTAAATTGCAAAACTTTTTTTAAGGAAAGGTGCAAGCAGGAATAAAGGTGGGCAGGCAGGCAGGAAGAGAGAGGAGAAAGTGTAGTACTTTATTTAGTTGTTCATCTTTGTTGTTACCCTCCAGCCCCAGGGTCTTGACACTGGGTCCTTGGAATACATGTACCATTTATTGGTCTTACCTGCTAGGCTACTAGGGCGTGCCCTAAATTGTGAAACATGTAAAATAAGCAAGAATAAAGATTAATATAATTGATGTGGGGGTAGGGACCTGAGACAGGCTGATGAGATGCCGCGTTTGTCCAAGAAGAATTCACGGAGAGGCACTGGACCAGGAACACCCACGAAGTTTAAAGCAGAAATAGAGAGTTGAAATGCCTTGCAGGGCTGGAAATGTTACATCATGAGAATGCACACGTGTGCTTGTGTGGGACCTAAGCTTTCTGCCTCTCCCACACAGGCAAAATGGATGCTGTGTATATGTGAGGCTTAGGGGCTTTGGGTGTGTTCACCTGTAATAAAACGAGTGTCTAGGGGTGTGTCCTAGACACAGGTTGCTAGGGTAAGACCCGTCCTGGGGACTTTTCCAGGTTTTGCCAATCAGTTTTCTGCTCACATATCTGCATACTGCCCTATAGATTTTAAGATATGCTGTCCCCGCATCAGTAATGACCATGAACCCACTACAAAGCTAAATTTTATATTATGCCGTTTCAGATCTTAAGGAAATAAGACATTACAGATTTAATTGAGATGCTGAGGACATGCCATTTTGGATTAGAGTTTTATTCACGTATTAGGGTTTATATTCATATTGTGAATATAATCTTAGTAAATTTATTTTGAATGCTATGTAATAAGAGTATGAATATACTTCTATTTATCTGTTCTCCAGCTGATAAAGATTTAGATTTCCATTTATTTTGCTATTATACCCAGGGCTACAGTAAGCTGGTTTGTTTTGTTTTGTTTTTTTACTTTTCTCTTTTTGCAACATGTTGGTGGTTTCTCTATGGAGAGGAATGACTGTGGATGTGAAACTTTAGGTCTACATTTTCTCAGATAGCATTCTCGAATGGGGGCCAGTTTGTAGTCCTATCTTAGTGCATGAGACAGCGAGGGATGTGAAGTAGCAGAAAAGAAGGAATGAGGAGGGGCACAATGTAGGACATGGTAGTAAGACGAAATATGTGAAATCTATAATGTATCAGGGTAAAAGGAACCTTTTGCAGAAAAGAATAACTTTAATCTTAGCTCTTAATTTGCCTTCTTTTAGATCAAGAGGGAGTTTTTATTGAATTAAACAAGGCTTTTCTGTCAAGTATGACACTTTTCCCTTAATCACACTGTTTGTATGCTTTGAGTCAGCTGAATGATCTTGAAAACAAGCAAACTTGAATGACTTCTTTATTTTTAATAGGGCAGGTGAAATTTGAATAATGTTCTATCTGGAGAGAGAAACACTTCAGTCCTACCATTTAAAAAAGTCATGATAACTTTCTTGTGTATTTTCACTTGGGAGTGTGGTTGACATTGAACTTAGACTTTGGTTTTCTGAAACACTGAAAAATTCTGATTTTGTAGAGACCTTTGTTCCAGTCAAGGAAACATTATGCACATTAAAAACCATAATTTTGCTGATAACTGATCTAGTAACTGTATCCTAATCATGTCACTCCTCAGGCCTGTTAGTGAGAAATATGAATTTTTTTTTTTTTGCCAGTTTCTTTCTTCTTTTTTGTCTTTGTTCACTCACTTAAGGAAATATAGTGATCCTGAAGCTTGTAGCAGGGAGGAAGCCCAGAGTGAAGAGAAAAAGCAGATCAGTGGTTTTCAGTTGTTCTCTGTACAAAGCAGGCCAGTGGGCTGGTTCTGGTTAGACGGGCTCACAAGGAGCCGGTGTTCTGTTCAGCACACGTGACTGTGGTAGTGCATGTTCTGGGCACCTCGTGAGTTGAGCCAGTTCTTACTACATTAGTGAGCTCTCTCTACAGGGGACAGGATGGCTGACCTTCAAGGCCTTTGCTCACCCTGAGGGGAATGGAAACACTTGAAAACCTCTGGCTTGCATGTTCTGTAGATCAGTTCACTACCCAAGAGCCTTCCCTCTCCACACTATCCACACTGTTTTCTCTGTGGAGTTTGCTCTCTTCTAGTTTTCTGTTTCCCTTGGTGGGTTTTATCAATCAATACCATATTAAAAATTAAAACACATTTAAAAATATTAGTTGTTTTAAACAATAAACTCCATTACTTTGTTCACATAATTGATTTTTATGAAACATGATTTGCTTTAGAAAATATGTTACAAGTGGTGTTGTTTTATATTTTTGTAGACTGAAGTGAAGACAGCTAGATTCTCTTTTCTGCATTTGGTCTCTAGTGATGTCATGTATCATGTAGCCTCTGGAAGACATGTACATACCTGAGAGGGTGAAAGTGAAAAAGGCAAATAACCTCTTAGAATTATGAGTGTAGTTTGACTTCATGGGCCTCATGTCTCTCAGGGGTCCTGGATCACTCTTTGAGAATCATTGCTTTAGATCTCATTTCTCTTGTTGCTTCTCTAACGATGCATTACGTGACCTACACTAGGTCAGCTTTTCCTATTTTATGCACTATTTTTAGTATTTATTAAAGTACCATTTTAAGTTTAATGTCTATTTCTGCTCTAGAATCCTATAGTTTCTGCTACAGGCTCCTTCAGATTAGATTTTCTAGTTTTTGCTCACAAATTATATCTTCAAGCTCTTAGCACAGGGCATTTCTTACACTGGGCATTTAGTAAATATTTAAATAAATGAGTGAATTAATAAAATAAGCAGACTGAATTCAACTTGATTATAGAGTTTCTTTTGAAATGAAATGTCTGGCATGCCCAGGTGGAGTAGGCTGTGCGCAGTCCACATGCATTCCAACATCCTAGGTTTTTGTCCCAGACTAGTGGGAGCCACCAAGATGTACAGTAGCTGTCTCTTCTTTCCTGCCTGTCTCTGCTTGCCTACATTCCTCCCTGTACCTTTCCTTTTGAAAAAAAAAAAAGAGAGAGAGAGAGAAAAAGGCCGTCTCTGAATTGTGTTGGGGGTGGCAGGGGGCGGGGGGGGGTCTACTCTCACAGCACATAGTCATTTTCTGTTTTTTTTTAAGACTTGCACATTAATTATGTCCTAGATTTGTACAGCTTTCAGCTCATGATCTGCTTGTCTCACTTATTCTTTGTTTACCTGCCATTCAATCTTCTCTAGATTGTTAAGCTTTTTGAGAATAGGAATTGTGACTCCTTTACTTTTTCAATTCCTTTCTTGGACCAGCATATCTGGCCTTAAAGTAGACACACAAAATTTTGTTGAGAATGTGCCACATTTGATTTTAAAAGATAGACTTGTTATAATTATAAGAAACTGTAAAAATTTGGATGTGACCTGGTGTGCTAGTGGTTTAGTACACTGCATGTAGTCCACATATATCCCAAGGTTCCTGGTTCAAGACTGGGGCCTGGGGAGCAGCCAGTATGAGCAACTAAATAAAGTGCTTCTTTCTTCCTGTCTCTTCCTGCCTGACTACTTGCCTTCATTTCCTGCCTGCACTGTTCCTTAAAAAAAAAAAAAAAGTACTGAAGAGAAATCATTCCCAATGCATTCCTGGCAGGTTATTTCTTTCTGAATTGTCTTAGAATTCATTACTTTCTTATATGATAGTTTATAGGTAATCTGATTACCAAGAAACAATCATTATGGTCAGGTTTGTTTTACTATAAACATTTGTCATGTATGGACATTCTTTCAGCAGATATTTGAATTAAGTACATGTGCCAAGAACTGTCTTATGCACTGAGGATACAGCTCTGAGTAAGATATACTTGATCTCTGTTCTCAAGGATCTGTGGTCTAGCAGTCTTGTTCAGGAGTCAGCAGACTTTTTCTATTAAGGGTGGCATAGTAAATATTTAGGGTTTTCAGCTATATAGTCTTGGCTGCAAATACTTCATTCTGCCATTGTCCAAAAGTAGCCATAGTCCTAAAAAATAGGTTGGTTGCATTTCAGTAAAACTGTATTTACAAGAACAGGAGTAGACCGAATTTGGCCTAAAGGCCATAACTTGCTCATTCATGATTAAATTAATTTGTTTCTTGGTTACCGTCTCTATCTTACAATAGCCACAGCAGTAATTTTCTTATTTTCAATAGTATATTTGCTACAATTAGCTGAAGGAGATTATAGAACTTCATTTTATGTAAATGACTGAAGTTAATTCTTCTTGTTTTTTTAAACTCTTTTATCCAGGACATTTTATTTTCTTACATCAAAGAAAATGTTAAAGAGTATCTGCAGACACATTGGGAAGAAGAGGAGTGCCAGCAGGACATCAGTCTTCTGAGGAAACAGGTTGAGGAAACATTTCTATTCCATTGCTTCATGTTACTTAGATTTGAAGGTGTCTCATGTCTAAGAATAGGCTCTGAGCATATTGTGAAAATAAGTGCTCTGGGATTTACCAGGCATGGAAGTTGCAGTGACTTGCCTGCTTAGGAATTCACAGAGCAAAATTAAACAGGCAAATCATGGCAGTTTATTGTTTCTAGAATTGCCTCCTTCTGGAACCTTTTCAATTGCATAAAAAAAAAATGTATCCATAAAATGAAATCCTTTCTATATAGAATGTAAGGGATTTTGTGCTATGTCATTTTCTTCATTAATGTTTCCAAGTGACAGCACCTCATTACCTCATTCTCCACTCTCCTGCCTCTGCTTCTGCTGACCTCTGCACACTGTACCTCGGCCTTCATAAGCACACTTCCCTCTCCAGCCTGTGGCCCAGCCTTCACACCCGCCTTAGTCTCATGCATTCTGTTTCCCTCTATTCTCAACCAGCTTTTAGTCTGTTTTCTCTCCATGTTGTGTGCTATGGAACGCCTGTTTAATTGTCTTCTTACTAAATTTGTTAAGTGGCAAAGATTTTACATACAGTACAGCGCTAACTCTGGCAGTTAGCTGGTTAATTTCTAGTTAATTTTCTACATTGGACATTATAAAATGCTCTATAAATTTATTTTTCTTGGTATTTTTTATTGAGATTAACAGTTTATAATACATGTCTTAGGTGTGCAGGTTCACTCTTGTTTGCATACATGCTGTCACACCACATCCGCCACCATCCTTTGGATCTCCACTACCCTTTGCTCCCACCATAACCCCCTTTCCTCTGGCAAACTCAGTTCTGTTATGAAAATCCAAGGGTTAGTTTATGTTTTATTTTGTCTATTTGTTTGTTTGTTTGCTTAGTTTCTTTATATTTCACAGGTGAGATCATTGAGTACTTGTCTATCTCCTTCTGACTTATTTCACTTAATCCATCATGATTGTCCAAATGTCAGGATTTCATGTTTTTTTCAGTTCTGTGTAGTATTCCGTTGTGTATATATACCACATCTTTATCCATTCACATGTTGATGGGCACTTAGGCAGCTTCAATTCTTGGCTATTGTAAATAGTTTTGCAGTAAATGTGGGGGTTCATATATTTCTGCGAATTAGTGTTTCATGTGTTTTGGGTAAATAGCTAGTAGTGGGATGATGGGATCATAAGGAATTTCCATTATCTCTCTTTTTTTTTTTTTTTAAAGGAAAGTTCCAGGCAGTAATGAAAGCAGTAGCAGGCGAGCAGGCAGGAAGAGAGAGAAGGAGGAAGCACCTACTTTTTTCAATTAGTTGTTCACACTGGTTCTTCCCCCTGGGCTGGGACTTGAACCTAGGAGGTATGTGGTGTGTGTCCTTCGGAGCCGATTAACTCAACCACAGCTCCACCATGGAAGAGCTTTATTTTTTATTTAGTTCACATTGGTTGTTGCCCTTGGTCCTGGGTCTTTGACCCAGGCTTTTTGGATGTATGTAGGACTGCTCCCATGTATACTAGACCGCTAGGCCACCAGGGCGCACCCCAGTCTAGGATACTATGTTATACGTTATATTATCTGCAAATAGTGGCAGCTTTAGTATTTCTTTTCCAATTTGGATTCCTTTTATCTCTTGTTGAATTCCTCTGGTAAGGACTTCCAATATGGTGTTGACAAGCAGGGGTGATAGGAGACAGTGTTGTCTAATCTTAGAGGAAATGCTTTCAGTTTTTCACCATATGATTTTGACTGTGGGTTTATATAGCCTTTATTATTTTGCGATATGTTCCTTCTATCCCAGTTTTATGTAGAGTTTTTATCCTAAGGGGGTGCAGAATATTGTCAAATACTTTCTGTGCATCTATTGATATGATCATATGATTTTGTTTTCCCTTGCTTTTGTTGAGGTAGTGCAATAGATTAATAGATTTTATGTATATTGAACCATTCTTTTATTACTGGGATAAATCCTTCTTGGTCATGTTGAATGATCCTTTTGATGTATTGATCAATTTGGTTAGCTAATGTTTTGTTGGGGAATTTTTTGCCTCTACATTTATCAGAGATATTGGTCTACAATTTTCTTTTTTGTGTGATGTCCTTGTCTGCTTTTTGTATTAGTGTAATGGCCTCATAAAAAGGATTTAGAAGTATTCTGTGTTCTTCAGTTTTGGGGAACAGTTTGAAAAGAATAGGCATTCTCTGAAGTTTTGTAAACTCACTAGTAAAGCCATATGGCTTTTATTGTAGGGGAGAATTTCAATTACATCTTCAGTTTCCTTGTGATAGCTCTATACAGGTTTTCCATTTCTTCCTCATTCAGTCTTGGTAGGCTGCATGATTCTAACAATTTGTCCATGTCCTCTAGTTTGTCCGATTTATTGGCATATAGCTTTCTATACCTGTCTCTTAGGAAGCTTTGTATTTCCTAGGTATCTATTGTAATTCTTCCCCTTTCTTTTAAATTTTTATTAATTTCAGTGACTTTGATTTTACACATTAAAATAAATTTAATATGTGTTGGTTCCCTGTATTACATGCAGTTTCCTATTCCTAAAATATAATCAACACACCCTGCCCTCCACTGAATCACCAAGTGTTCTTCACCATTATCCAGTGGGCTCCACCTGCCCCACTCCCTGTCCCATTCCCTATTGGTAAGCTCGGTTCTATTGCAAGTGTCTAAGAGTTGGTTTTGTTTCATCAGTTCTTTGTTTTGTCTTTTAACATTGCTCCGTGGGTGCGGTCCCACAGTCATCTGGTATCTATCTTTATTCTTTTGTCTTATTTCCCTTGGCATAATCACCTCTGGATCCATCCTTGTTGAGTCAAATGACAGGATTTCATGTCTTCTAAGGCCTGTTTAGTATTCCATTGTATATATGCACCACATCTTTATCCATTCATTTGATGTTGGATACTTAGGTAGTTTCCAGTTCTTAGGTATTGTGAATAGGGCTGCAATAAACATACTCCCCCTTTATTTCTGATTCTGGTTATTAGAATTTTCTCTTTTTTTCTTACTGAGATAGCCACATAAATTTCTTAATGTTAGGAACTAAGCTTAGAAATAAAGTTACATCCTTTGGGACATGGGGTATTTGTTGACTTTTCTGGATAACTCAGGCTTAGTCTGAAACACTTTGCTCCCGTACTTTACATATTCCCTCCTTATAGTATATAAATCAATAAGACTGTAGAAACTATATATATGCATTGTCACAAGGTCACTGTTCTAAATAACTCTTAGGTTTTTGCAGGATTTGGGAGAATCTAGAAAAATGAATGTGAAACAACCCTAGACATTTCTTTTCATTGAATTCCAGGCATAAGTTTTTTGAGTTTCTTTGTTTCTTCCCAATTATAGTGTCAAAAAAAAGGATCAGATTTAAAGTCCTAGTTTGTTGATTCTAGTAAATGAATCAGCAAACCAGATCTTCGTATATATATATGTATAATATATTATATATATATCATCATATCATTGCATATTCTGTTCTTACATACAACCTGCCTCTTAGTTTAAATGTCAGCTTTAACAATATTGGAACAACAATGCAAATTTACTCATTATAATTTAGTTTATTTTAGGAATCACTCGTATCAAAGTGTAAAATACTTTAATTGGTAATAATGTTGGTCCAATGATAGCTGGAGAAACTGGTTTGGTGTTCAGGTTTCATTTAGGTGACCTTTTTAAAATAAATAAGAAACAAACTTTGTGTTTGTTAAAGGCCAAAGAGGACTCCCACCTGGATGGGGCTGTTCAGATCCCAGCAGCTCGCGGGAACGGAGCAGACGACGTGCAGCAGGTGATCCAGGCCGTGGTCGATAATGTGTGCTGGCAGATGTCTCTGGACCGAAAGACCACAGCGCTGAAACAGCTGCAGGGTCACATGTGGAGGGCAGCGTTCACAGCTGGGCGCGTGAAAGCAGAGTATGTAGCTGCTCAATTGACTAAATGTTTTTCCTAGCCCCTAAACCAAGTAGTGCTCCCTTTCCATTGTTAGTTGCATGAGCTGTAAAATAGATAATATCAACATTCTTTTTAGTCTAACAAATGAGTACTTGTTTTGTTTTTTCAAAGCATTTCATCCATTTGAATTGCCCAGATTGGCATATCTGACTTTGTGGGATGAAGGACTTTTAATTCCAGTTTAAAATAGCTTCTTAGAAAATGGTGACTTCCTTAAACTAAGTCATACTCAATCCTTAGCATACAATGAGAGCTCCGTTGGGCTGCTTTCTACCACCGTTAGAGCACCCGCTTTCCTCTCTGTCTGAGAATTAAGAACACTGTGAAGTGACGTACCCCGTACTTTACTCAGTGTCGGCTGCGCGCTTCCGTAGATCGCACAGATCCTTTGAGTTTTGCTTGTGGAGTTCCTGAGAGCACTCCTGCCAGAGGAGACTCAGGAGTCATGTATTGCTAAAAAATTATATGTTTAAAAAGTGCAGGCAGGAAAGGTGAGTAGAGGTAGTGGAGGAAGGAGCTTTTATTTTATTTTATTTTGTCTAGTTTTTCATCTTGGATCCCCCCAAATTTTGGGATGTCTGTGGGCTGTGCCCAACCACTCCTACTCCACCAGGATGCACCTAAATTCTTAATAAGACACTGCCATTAAGGATTTTAGACCATTGCTTGAGGTATACCCTGAGATCTAAGACTTTTCTGGCTGCCTGTGTATCTCTTGCTTTTCTGTCAAGTGAGATACCGTTTTTATGTACTTACAAGCAGCTTCCACCTGTTAAAGGATACATTGACCTATGAGGAATGTCTTTCATTTTAGGACATGCCAAAGATCTGGTAGCATCAGCTAGTTCACTTCTTTTTTTAAAGGAAAGGTGCAGGCAGTATTGAAGGTGAATGGGCAGATAGGAAGAGGGCACAAAGCTGGGTCCTTCGGGTCTATGTGACTTGCGGCCACCTCTGTTAGACCTCCAGAGCACACCAGTCAGTTTGCTTATAAAGCACTCAGCATTGTAGCCAGGTATCAGCTCAGAGCCCTTCTTTTTCTGCTTTTAGTTAGTTATAAAACCAGGGCTTGACACAGGTATCTTAGACTTCTAAACCTTGCTTTGGAGCAGTAACAATCTGTATATTCATCCTGGAAAAACCTTGTGTCCATGACTGCCAAGTGAGGCACAGAACTGTGTATTGGTTTACGTTTAAACGCTTGTTTTTTGTATTGTAAAGGAATTTTAGCATTGAATTTTTAGCATTATGGTACAAGAAATTTTTTGTAACAATTGCAAAGCACAAGAACGGATACAAGATGCAAGAAGCGTTTCTTCCTGTTGCTCCATAGTCTGCTTGTCTCTTGAGAGGAGGCCCACAGGATCTCTAGGCAGCAAGGTTGCCATGTGCTTTAACATGTTCACTAACTGTTAGCTTAAAGCTTTCAGGGTCTGTATTTTTGGAAAACTATCAGCTAGATTGCAAGCTCCCGCCTTAAGTGTAGGAAGAGAAATGTTGTGTTGTTCACCCCATGGCAGCAGTCAGCACTGCCTGTCTGATCAAGTCAGAGGCGCTTATTCTGGACAGTACATTTCGTTTCGTTGAATCACTGGCCGAAATCGCTTTCATTCCAACTTCATCGTGAGTTCAACAAAACCAGTTATGTTCCAGGATATTATTTTGCATATGGATATCATTATTGATTTCTAGAGTTACACTTTTAACTCACAAGTATAAATAAAAGAATATAAGACATTTATGTAGCTCTGGAGTTAGTACTACGCATGTATAATATACATTCTTATTTTTCCCTCACAAATTTGGGCAAAAAAAATAAATGTTATACACAGCAAAATACAGTAGTTGATTGCTTGCCTTCAATGTGGTAACATTTAAGCCATTTTATTCCATAGAGACATCTCTGACATTTTCCAGTTAATGTCACATCCTTAGTTCCTTGGGCTTCTCTTTTTCTCATCTGACCATGGAAGATATTGTAGAATTGCTAAACAAGGCTGAGTGTCAGGAATCACAACACCAGACTATTTGCTGGTTGGCTAAGTAAAATGGAACAGATCTCTTAAATGATTGTTATAGTTTTTTTCCCTGTATATTAAAATTTTAGATCTTCTTAGTTCTTAAGAAATGTAGTTCTGTTTTCTGCCTAATTAGAGATTATTATCTTTGAACTTCCAAACTTAATTTCTTTTAATTGTTTGGGTATGGATTTTTTTTTTTTTTTAAGTAACGGTGCAAGCAGGAATGAAGGTGAGTTCCAGGAAGAGAGATGAGGAAGAAGCATTTTATTTATTTTTATTTCGTTGTTCACACTGATTGTTTCCCCTCCGGACCTAGGAATCATATACCCAAGGGAATGTGACCCTTGTGCTCCTTTGGAGGCAATTGACCTAACCGCTACTCCACCAGTGCCTGGGTATAGCGCTTTCTAAAAAACATAGCCACACTTTCTTAAAAGCACATTGGATGTAATTTAATGATTTCTTGTCATGAATTATATCGAAGATTACATAGTAGTACAATTATTATTTGTGTTCCTTGGGAATTAAAAAAATTGGCTTTCTTATTTCATTCGTTTGTCTCTAATCACTTTTTCTTGTCATTAGTGTTAAAAGCTATTTTCTTTCCACCTAAATTGTTGCTTCTAATCAGCTTTGATCTTAGCTCTCTACTGCCATTCTTACCAGATTGGCAAGACTTCAGAGTCTCACGGAATTGTTTGGTCTGGTGACTACTTGGACTCAAAGAGAGAAACTTGTGGCAACGGTTTTAACTGGTTTTCATCTGACTAGGTAACATGTTCTCGCATTTAACTTGGTGATCTTCTCTCTAGGTTCTTTGAAGATGTTGTTCCAGCAGTCAGGAAGTGGAGAGAGGCTGGAATGAAGGTGTATATCTATTCTTCAGGGAGTGTAGAGGCACAGAAGCTATTATTTGGGCATTCTACGGAGGGGGATATTCTTGAGGTAGGTTATGTGACTTTTTTTGAAACTGAAAATAAATAATGCTAGAGGAACATGCTGTAGTTATAAGCTAAATAAGCATTTAGATACTTTCATTTATATAAGCTAGCAAGTTTTAAAGAAAAGTGGAGAAATTGAAGAATACATTGTAGGGAAAGAGGAAAAATTTGTGATACCAATCTTTATATTAAAGGTTCCTAAACTTTGTTGTGCATAAGTATCACCTGGGCATTTGTAAAAATTGTAGCTCCTTGGACCCCGTTTCCTAGTAAATCTGAATCATCAGGTCTGGATGGGAGTCTGAATCTGCATTTTTAACATCTGCTTTAGGTGATTTTGATAATGGTGGTAGTAGAGGCAGATTTTGTATACACAGAAAAGCTAATAAGACTTGAACTAGCTTATATATCAGCTATCAGCTAATACTAGAAAATCATCAACCCAGAGAAAACTAATGAAATGCCTCTTTAGTTTGTTTAAAGTAGAAGGTAAGATGTAAAAATAGTGGTATATACCTGATCCAAAAACCCACAACTCCCAGACTTTGTGCAGGAAGGAATGAAGGCAGTAGTAGACAGGCAGACAGGAAGAGAGAGGAGGAAGCAGCACTTTATTTTTCATTTAGTTGTTCACACTGGTTGTTCCCTCCAGTCCCAGGACTTGAACCCAGGGGTTTGTGACCTGCGCCCTTTGGAGGCTGATCTAACTGCTACTCCACTAGGGCATGCCCATACAGACTTTTTGAATGCAGCAGACTACAAGATGAAGTTGTGTTTTTGGTACTTTGGAGAGAGGTACCGATTTCATTTTAGCAGAAACAGCATTACCATGAAAGAGAGCTGGACACATTAGTAAACACTGATAAGACCACCCCTAGATTTTCTGTGCACAGAAAAATCCCTGCGATCTCCTTAATCCTGCTGTCCTTATGCCCCTTGGAGGCCAGGATGGTCATTGGCAGAAGGGAATATATTCAGGACTTTTAAAAAAAATGCTAGCTAACTGAATTCAGGCTGGACATACAAAGTGATATACATCACTTTGACTTTGGAGATTGTCAAATTCTCATTTTAGTACTTTACTATTTTCACCTTAGTTCTAAATCAAGTATTAAATCAGTAATAAAACTGTTTAATTATTGGTAACTATTCTTTTCTGAATACAATGTAAACTTTTTTTGCTTTCTCTAATGAAACAGACAATAAGGTGATAGTAGACAGGACACAATAGTTACCTACTAAGTTCAATAATAAATTGATTCTCCAGTTACTAAGAGATAAGAAAAAGAAAATATGTAGAACTAATCTTAATTTTTTTAAGTTGAAGGAAATTTTATCTTGTTTTTGAGTAATCGTTAAATTTGTTTTTAATTTGTGGAAAGTTCTGTGAACATTCAAAAGATAACATTATAGTGGCTGATCCCAAGTCAACTTATTTTAATAACTCAAAGTGCTTTAAATTAGCCAGTTATATGTTTGACCCCAGTTATTCTGAGATGATAAGAGTATACTAGCTCTTAGGTAGAATTTTAGAATGTTTTAATTATGAAATGAAAGTTTTTGAATGTAATTGTCTATTAATGAGGCAGGTTAGAAAAATCTGTTCATTCTGGAATCAAGAGGAAAGTATTAAAAACCTTTAATCAGAGAATGAAACCCAGTCCAATAAGTAGTTTGAATGTAAATAATACTTTAAGGCTACAAAGCAGGCAGGACATGTATGCTTTAAAAGATTTTGGATATAAAATTAATCCTAAGGAAAGGACACCAAATAGATTATAAAATGATCTTATAGACTTTGGCTTGGTAGTTTTCTTTTTCCAAATATTGCTATAAAATCTTACTTTATATTGTCTTTTTTGTTACCTCTATATAAAGTTCTATATTAATAGAATTTTCAGTAGATATTCAGTATTTATTGGTTGGAAAAAGTCACTCCAATTGTCATGTATTTCAGAGATAAGGTATAAGAGACAGAGGGGTCCAGGTGGCAAGTGTATCTCTTGGGTCAGTCTTTCCCCTTCTGTGTTCAGCTTGTTGATGGTCACTTTGATACGAAGATTGGGCACAAGGTGGAGAGCGAGAGTTATCGAAAGATTGCAAACAGCATTGGCTGCTCAACCAACAATATCCTCTTTCTGACAGATGTCACTCTAGGTGAGTAATCTGATTTCACATATACCCCGGGATGGGAGCTGCATCTGCCTCTGCAAACCAAACACAGCACCTCTAAAGTTTAGCTAGAGACTGTTGGAAAATATAACTGTTCTATGAAAAGAAACTGTAACCAGTTAATCCACCTTTCCTTCTTTCTATCCATTCCTGGGGGTTGTATATAGGGAATGGCATGGGAAAGACTAATCCATTTCAACTGCTTGTCCATGGTTCCACACACAGATAAAAGGATAAAGATGTGAGGGCAGCTAGCAACATGCAGGCAGGAGCATGACGGCAGGCCTGCCCTTGTGGAGTACCAGCAGTGCCTTTCTAGCGAGGTTCACTGCATCCCAAGGATCTGGTGGGCGTCCTGGGACTGGGGTGGGAATAACCAAGATGAATAGCTAAATAAAATAACTGAAAGTGTTTCTTCCTCTCTCTTCCTGACTGCCTTCCTCTTGTTTGCCTTCATTCCTGCCTGCACCTTTCCTTAAAAAAAAAAAAGAAAAGAGAGTATAAAGGTAGTTACATGGCTAGTTAGGGACAATAATGTCACAGTGGGCCTGCAGCAAATGTTTTTAACACCAATGAAATCAGGTACATACACTCAGGAGAGAGAGACAGACAGAAAGAGACAGAGATAGTCTTTAAGTAGTGCGAGTGATTTTGCCTCCTCATTTCAGGTGAGGTGCATTGCCTCGTAGTAAAATCTTCACCTTCTCTCAGATAATCTTGCTCCCCCAGGCACCTCTCATGCTGTGAACCTTAGACCTCACTGCACCTGATTCCCTGTTTAAAGATAGACTTCTTTTTACCTGTCTTTACTACGTGGTATGTTAGCGTATGCGTTATTAAAGGAATGAACGCACAAAGCAGTGGTGACTGTCCTTTCTCGACAATGGAAGTGTTTTCAAGAGTAGTTTAATAATGTGAGTCGTCTGGAGAGTTATCAGAGAAATGGTAGTGAATGAGGAAACAAGCAGCAGGCAGGAGGTGGAGGGTCCTGGGGAAAGATGGTGTCTGTGGTTCTGACCTGACAGCTCCTGCTTGGGGAGGCTTTCCTGAACTCAGACCTGGCGCCAACTGCCGATGGTGTGGTCATTCTCCTTAGAGCTTGTATGTCTCTCAGGAGCTTTTTCTCGTGGTGTTTTTATAATTGCACTTGTATTTGAGGGCAGTTCAACATATTTGTTTCTTTCTCTCACTTTGGAATGTGAGTTTCTCTGGGGCTGAGACGACACCTTGTGTTTAGCCCCAGAACAGGGCTTTGTGCATTGTGCTGCTGCTCTTGCTACACTTGCCACCTGCATCTCTGCTGACAGTCTGGGCGAGGGCATTCCTGGAAAGGGGCAGAGGGGAGCGCTAGTTGGCTCCCTCTGATCGTGGACCCCCATTGCAGTCTGTAGGTGATATTCTTCCCTCCCACCCTGCTGTCTGTGTCACTAGAGTCACCCTTACTCACTAATACTTTCCCAGATAGGGTTCAAAGGCAAATCCAGGCTGCTGGCCATAGCACGAGATCTGTCGTGTGCCTTGGAACTGGATTCTCTGCCATGGTGGTGTGTATGAACTAGGTTGTCTGCTGCTTACTTACTCTTGAGCTTTTGGTCTACTGTGTTAGACACGAGTTGTAGATATGTAAGCATGTGCTGATTTGCCAAGCAATTAACCAAAAATCTTCCCCAGCATAGATCATCAAGAAATCATCATCATGTTTTCCAGAGAAAGGAAGGTAAAATGGGTTTAATATTGCATCTAACATACACGAGACATCCATAAATTATTAGTATTTTTCTTAAATTTTAGTTATCTTGAGTTTTGAAAGATCAGCAGACACAGTTAATAAGAGTTCACTCCTGTCCTGCGTATCCTGGCATGGGGCAGCTCAAAGTCCAAGTGTTTCTACAAACGTCTCTCATTTTTTGATTTCCTGGAAAGCTTTACATTTACATGTCTGACCTAACTGAAGGAGAGAGACAGACACATGGACATTCTTCTTCAAGTCTCATTGTGTGGTCGGGCCACATGAGCATCCTCCATTGAGATTTCACTTTAACAACAGCCACTTTGCCTGGCCTCAACTTCAAATTGTTAACATACATAAATATTTGCCTATCATATTTCTTTCTTTCTTTTTTTTTTTTTAAAGAAAAATGCAGGCAGGCAGGAATGAAGGCAGGCAGGAAGAGAGAGAAGGAAGAAACATCTTTATTTTATTTTTATTTCGTTGTTTACACTGGTTGCTTCCTCCTGAGCCTGGGACTTGAACTGACAGATATGTGGTCTGCTCCTTCGGAGGTGATTGACCCAACTACTGCCCCACCAGAGAGCACTGCCTATCATATTTCTATATAGAAACCTTTTAGTGTTTCAAAGTTGGCTCTTCTTTCTTGAACGACTTTGGGAACTTTCAGGTGGTAGTGGGGGGTTTGCTTTGCTGTCCCGTGGGTTCTGGATGTGCCAGCCGTTTGGAACAACTTCTGTTTTATTCATATGGAAAGGAGACAGGGCTTGCTCTGGTGAGTTTAGTTGGTTTACTCCGATGAGTTGTTTATGAAAATTGTTCACATACAGAGGGCAGTGGAGACAAAAATCTGTGGTTTGCCTTCTGTTTAATTTACCTAGCACTTTGAATGGTTAATTTCTGCGGACTTAGAATTAGGGATCTCCTTTCTGACTGGAGCTTCCCCCACCAAAGTCAGCTTGTTCCAAACATCTGGAGATTGAATGCATGATTCAACTTAGGATCCTCGGACCCTTTTCCTTTCCCCTACTTTTGGGTTACTGTTAATAAGCATGACCCCTGCCTGAAGATGCTTAAATTTTCTTTATAGTTTGTCTTCAGTCACATGATTTTTAGTTGCTATCATATTTCATCCATTAATTCATGCTTTTCTCTTTTCTCCTGGGCCTTTTCCTCAGTCATAGAAATTATTGCTCACTTTAGAGAATACAGATAATCTCCAAGTTGACTTCAAAGTGAAATTGGCTTCCTCTGAGTTCTGCACATGGAGTTTTTATTCTTGTCCCTGGCTTGCACTTCTCTCCCCTAGATTTCATAGTAGGGCCAGAACTGAGCACAGCTGTCTCTGGTATAAGGCTGGGCAGCTGCCTGCCTTTCTGTTTTCTCTTATCTCTGCTTCTTGTTCTGGTACCATGTGCCCAGACCTCCATTGCCAAGGCGGAGTGGAGGGCCTAGTTAATATCCCAAATAATACCCAAGTATGAAAAGGAGAACCGACTCATCCAGAGTCACACCAACAGAACAAATAGATGGATAAGACTTGCCCCATGATCTAGTAAGAGGTTGACTGTGGGACAACCATGAGCTTGTGTCAGGTCCTGCAAGTATCATGATGGCTCAACTTGACCGATATCAGGGGTTTCTAGTTAAGAGGAAAGCTTTGCTTGAGACAGTCAGGGAACTAGAGGTGAATCAAAGGCAGTTGTCTCTTCTGTTGGTATGAATGACATCTGCAGAGTTTGCCTGAAGAGGAGATTCCTTAGCACTCTGTGTGCTGTGGAAGGTGCCAGCCCTTTCACAGAAGAGCAGAAGACAGGCACCTGAGGGAAGTGGGTAGGTGGGAGAGATGGCTCTGCCCCTTTTGCTTTCTCTGGGAACCTCCAATCTCCTCACTGCTATCCTTTAATAAAACTGTTTTAGAGGTTGAGTTACTACTGTGGTTTCTTATTACACCAAATCTGAATCCCATAGATATGTTTCTGATTCTTCCCCCATTTTGTTCTGTCTACCCAAGCATGCCCCATCTCTCTGACTACAGCCCTGTGTCTAATCTGACATTCTCCATTCTTCTAATATTTGCATTTGTATTTTATGTCTGCCTACGTCTCTCCTCTTACCAATTTTCTTTCTTTGAAACTTCTGTTGAAAATTGACCCTCTCTGGTCCTAAAATAGTGCTGGCACATAGTAGGTACTAAATTAATATAAGGTACTAGCTGTATTTTGTTTTTAAGGAGAGGTGCAGGCAGAAAGAGGAGGAAGAAACATTTTACTTATTTTTATTTAGTTGTGTTCATTTGGGGTCATGAACCTGGGTCCTTGCATGTTTCTGAGCTATGTCTGGTGGATTTACCTGCTAAGCCACCAAGGCATGCCTAGCTGTTTTTTTTGAAATGGAAACAAAATGGAGAGAATGTAATCCAAAGTACGTTTGACTAGTGTCTCTCTGTCTCTTCCTCCCTCCCTCCCTCCCTCCCTCCCTCCCTCTCTCTCTCTCTCTCTCCTTCTCTCCCTCCCCCCCTCCCCTTTCTCTCTTGTTTGGGTTCTGAATGCGAGAACAGGTATTTCAGACTAATTAGATCACAGGATTCTGTTTGTTCCAAATCTACTTAATTGGCTTTATTATAGACAGCCTGCCTTAGGGGTTAACTGCTCAGTTCTTGGTTGAACTCTTGGAAGGGAATGGTTGTTTTCCTTCTGCTTAAGTATTTAGTAAAAGGTCAGAAGCCTAGAATACACTACCACTCTAGGCATGTATTAAAGTCTTACATTATGGAGAAATTAAATAAGAGAGAATAAGATATAGTTAATCCCCTTGTGCTTATCTTCTGGCTTCAACGAAGGTGAAACCAGGCCAGACTCATTTCTGTATTCCCATCCGCTCCCTGATTGCCTGGAGCCAACCCCAGGCCTCATCTTTGGTGTCTCTGGGGCGCGCGTTGGTTTTCACAGAGGCCTGCGCTGCTGAGGAAGCCGGTGTGCGCGTCGCGGTGGTGCTGAGACCTGGCAACGCGGGCTTAACCGATGACGAGAAGACTTACTACAGCCTCATCACATCCTTCAGCGAGTTGCACCTGCCCTCCTCAGCCTAGAAGATTCCTAAGGAAGACCACACCGTCCGCACAGAATTGTCCCTGTAGTGTAGTCTCATGCTAACGGTAAAGTAACTCACTTAAAAAATACGTATATTCCCACAGATGTCTGCAGGTGTGTGTATGTCCTCAGTTTATCTGACAGGCACATAAAGTGAAAAAAATGTCAAGTTCAGTGAAAATGAAACTTATTTAAAGCTGCTTTATATGTAGAAATTGTTTGACACCACAACACTAATGTTTACTGAGGGCATAATGTAGTTGATAGGAGAAATTAATATAGATCAAATCTGTATGTTTATCAAGTTATATGTCAAATGGAAAGGTAGATTTGGCAAATCATTAGAAGCCTGGTTATTTAAAAAGATCAGATATTTTAAAGGATCTAATTGCTAATAGTAATTCATTCCCCTCTGGTGAGAAGATCATGATAGCCGCATTTTAAAAATTATCTCTTTATATACAAAAGACAAAGCTATTTGTTTCTGCTTGAAAAGAGCAAAATTGGGACAGTCTTGATCAAATAAATACCTAATTACTTCAGGAACTTGCTGGTCCTGTGGCACCCACAGCAAGCAGTTGCCTTACCAGTTAAAAAATTGCACTGGTGGAACATTGCAAATAGAAATGTGGTTCTTAATACTAAGCAAAACAGACCTAGTTCTCCCAGTTGTTACAAATTTCATAGTTGCCTTTCTACCTACTTTTTAGCAGTTTGAGAATAAATGTTAATTGCTACTTACTATTAAAAATAAAATTTACCGAAATCTGTCCATAAGACCTAGGAGAACCCTAATATGTAATATTTTCCTCTGAGGTGTATGTGAGAAACGTAAATTTTATAACAGCATTATTTATCTTGGTTCAATTCTAATAGAATGTTGTATCAATTTCATGTTGTGATTAATAAACATTTTCTTCACTCAGTTTTATGGATGTCCGTGAACTATACTACATATTGCCATAAACAAAAGTACATGAAGAGAAATAAAATAAAATAAAATTTTAGTTTTTGCCTTAATTGTGTGTGTGTATACATGTGTACATGATGTGTGTATGTGGCTGTGTTTTCATGGAATGCCATTGGAAAGTCATTCACTGTTATTTGAGTTATGTGTGTATATATATGGCTAACTGATTTTACATACTAAGCATTCAGGATATGAGTAGGGTGTCTTAGTTTTTTTTTGAGACTTATATTTGAGGTTTATGAGATAATACTTGAAGAAAGCATTATTCTAATTAATCAAAATTTTCAGAATCCTGGAGGAATAATTTTAGAGTGCTTTAAATAAGGAAAGGAAGTATTTAGTAAATACTAAATTTAAATTTAGTGATTTAAATTTAATTTACTAAAATACAAGTAAACAAGTCAGAAATACAAGAGGACATGGAATATGAAAGATTTTATGTTGGTAATTTTTGTCTTCTAGTAGTTACTTAAGAAGTCAGGTGAAATATATGAGTAGAAAAAGGGAAATAGCTTTAAGTAAATCTTAGAAATGGGAGTAATTTTTAAGAGACAGTAGGTAATAAAAGGATGAACATGCAACTTCTGAAAATCTCATGAGAAGACAGAAAAATGCATCAATGATAGTAAAGGAATAATTGGAAAAATAAGGAAGGAATAAGAAAACTGCAGTAAGATCTACATTAGAAATTTAGATACAAGAAGGGCACCCAGTATCTAATCAACAGAATTGAGATGGTGTGCTGTCTTTGTTTTTTCCTATTATGACAAAATTCCAGTGTCTAGGCAGTTTGTATACCATTTTCTCATAGTTCTGCAGAATGTGAAGTCCAAGATCAAGGTGCTGGTAAATTCATTGTCTGGTGAGAGTCCATTTCCTCACAGACGACTTCTTTTCACTGAATAACCTCACATGGCAGAAGGGCTGAAGGTACTTTACGGGGGCCCATCATGAGAGCTCTGCCAAAGGCCCCGGCTCCAACTGCTGTTACCTTGGAGGTTAGATTTCAACATAAGAATTTGGGGGTGGGCAAGGGGCACACATGGAGCAGCTGGGTAGGTCAGTCACCTCTGAAGGACGCAGGCCTCATAGCCCCAGGTTTGAATCCAAGGTCTGGGGGGAAGAACAACTAAAATGGCAATAAGATAAAAATGCTTCCTCTCCTTATCAGCCTACTCACCTACCTGTACCTTTCCTTTGATAATAAAAAATATCTACTATCCATGGTAAAAGGGGCATGAGAAAAATGTGTTTATACTGAGTGGTTGACAGGAGTAGATTCAAGAGAAAGTTGTAATAACTGATTCAGTTTGTCAAAGTGGGTGTGAAAGGAACAGAAAAAGATAAGTGGCATATTGCATAGATTTTAAGAAATTTAATGTGATGGACAAGAATCTGAGAAAGGACGAGATATAAAGTAGACTTGTTATGAGAGAGAAAAAATGCTCGGTTTTGCTTCATCTGTGCCTTTGTTTTGTCTGTTCACCTATGAGGACCTTGTGTCTTGATTCCTGTTTGTTAATCCAGATTTGTCTCAGTTGTGCTCTTTCTGACAACACTGATTTCCAATTTGGGGTCATAACCCCAAAGGGAATTCATTTTATAGTGAAGGAAAACATAAAAATAGTGGTGACCATGCATTATATGCAGATACAGATTTACTGCTTAATGTCAATGCAAATGTTTCTTCAAACCCAAATTCGTTTTTTAGAAGAGAATCCTGAAACAGGATTCTCTGATCTTACCAGGTCCTTGAGTAGCTGGGCTTCCAGTTTGGCCTTCTGCAAGGCTGGCCTTAGTTGCTAAGCCTAACGGGTGTAAAGGTTGAGAACCCCTGGCCTATCGCCAAGACAGGTGCCTTTGACCAGCAGATGGTGCTGTTTCTCCGAAGTGATTACCAAATGGGCGGCCAGATGCCAGCAGATGGTGCTGTTTCTCCGAAGTGATTACCAAGTGGGCGGCCAGATGCCAGCAGATGGAGCTGAGAAGCGGCGTTAAGAGAAATGAATTTAGTTCATTTCTTAAAAGCCAACAGCTTAATATTTCACGAATCAGAGGAGCTTGCAGAAAATGGCCATAATCCTGAATGAAATCTACCTACTAATTGTCCTCTTCCTGTTAGTCCCTAAATCACGTTAAAAAAAAATTAGTAATTTTTGGATAACCAGTTTTTCCACTGCAATGTTAGAAAGGATTTGTTTTCAAGTTTTAAGAACTCCTACTAGAGTACAAAGTTGAATGTAATAGGTGCCAAGACACACCATGTGTTATCCCACCACCTGTGCCCAGAAAGCAAATGCTATTATTTTCAACCTAATACGTAGGAATAATTTGAAGTTTTCTCTGACATGGAGTAACTTATCCAATGCAAGTACAATTTACCTTTCTTGTTGGTTTAACCTGTTTATTATTTCAAATATTAAGCACCTCCAGTGTGCCCTTGATCTGCTTTAAGGGAATACAAGTCCTCCCTGTTCCCATGAAAAATACATTCTCGGAGGAAGCAATAAATAGCAATGACACCAAAAAAAAAAAAAAGATACCAGAAAGTGCTGTGCAGGGAAAATAGGACAGAGTGTCTTTCTACTGGGAAGGGGTGGGCATGGGGCGTAGATGGGGGAGGTGCTAAGAAAGTAATACGCGTCTGAGTGACATGAAAGACCTAGATATGTAAGAAACTGGAGAGAAGCGCATTCCACCAAGATGGAACATCCAGTAAAGAACTAAGGAAAAGCTTTGGCCTCTTCCAGGAATTAAGGGAAGGCCAGATCCTGGACACCGTCAGAGAAGCTGAGCAGAGACTGGATTGCTAGGGCTTTGTACCACGGTGAAGACTGAGTCGTGTTCTAAGTATGGTGGGAAGCCATTGGAGAGTTTTAAAGACGTTAGCAGGATTTGATTTACATTTTAAAGGGAATTCTCAGTCGGATGGAGAATGGACAGTAGGCAGGCCAGAGTGGATGCTGGAAAAACCAGTTAGATATATGGGAGGTCACGTATTGAGGCAGAACTGCTTTAAAGATTTTATTCTGGCAGATATTTAAAACTAGTGCGGTATGCCCGGGGATGGCATAGTCCTCTGAAGACCTGGAGCCGGCAGAAAGGGAGAGAAGGTGGAGACAACCAAAAATGAACAGCTAACTAAAATGCTTCTTCCTCCCTACCTGCCAACTTGCCTTCATTCCTGCCTGCTTCCTTCCTTTTAAAAACAGAAACAAAAACTAGGAGTGATGTTTATAAAGCCAGTGGAAGCGACTGGAGTACAGTTGATGTCATTACTGATAAGGACTTATGTCAGTTTACTATTGGAAACATGTCACTAGATGATGAATAAGCTTTGGAGAGCTAGTGCACAGCATAAAATCTGTAGGCAACTATTATCGTATTATACCTATTCTCTCTGCTTATGCTATTGCACAAACTATATCTTTCTATGTTATATCATCAACAAAGGTTTATAAATACTGCTGTATGCCTTTGTCTTAGATCAGACAGAAGGGACAAAAGGAGTTACCGATCCCCCCCCCAAAAAAAAAAAAATGCTTTCTTTGAATATTTACCTCTTGTATTTGTTCCCTAGAGCTGCAAATCCCACAAACAAGATGGTTTAAAGCCATAGGAATGTATTTTCCTGTAGTTTTAAAGACCAGAAGTCTGTAGTCAAGGTGTCAGCATATTGATTCTTTCTGGAGAATGTTTTGTGACCTAGACAGCTGACAATCAGCTCCAAGTTCATGTGGCTTGTGAGGCAGTGCTCTAACCTCTGCTTCCCTCCTCATGCCACATTGTCCCTGTGTGTCTTTTCAAATGGCTTTTTAAATTTTTTTCAAGAGCAAGGCAGGTAGGAATGAAGGCAGCCAGGTAGCAGGCAGGAAGAGAGAGGAGGAAGAAACATTTTATTTAGTTAGTTGTTCATTTTTCAGTTGTTTTCCCCAGTCCTAGACCAAGAACCCAGGACCTTGGGCTGTCAGTGAACTGTGTTGCAGGTGAGGGTTAGCCGCTGAGCCTCCAGGGCACCCCACAGGGCTGTCTTTTTAGTGGCACACAGTAGTATTGAATTAGGGGCTTATTTAATTGACTTAATTTTAACTAATTACATCTGTAGCTGTTCTATTTACAAATAAGGCCACATTTTGAGGTTTTGGAAATTTAGGGCTTGAACATGCCTTTTGGGGGGAACACAATTCAACCCATAACACCAGGAATATGTCAAAGTACCTAATTGTCCACTCTTTCCTCCCAAGTTCTTCAGTTAGTCTACTGTTTGCCCCAACTAGTATCCATTATTCCAATTAGTTATGACTAATACAAAGCCTTTAAGTTCTTTTAACAAATGGCCCTGGGTGGTGTCTGAATACTGGTGGAATTCTTAGGTAAATTAAAGGTAAGCCCTTGAGTGGGTCAGTCCTCCAGGGTACCACCAGACAGGCTGCACTGTCAGTGTATGCTGACACCCCCCTGCCCCCCCCAATTCATATTTTGAAGCCCTAACCCCTAATATGACTTTGGAGACAAGACCTCCAGGAAAAATGAAAGTTAAATGAGGCCATAAAGGTGGAGTCTTAATCTGATGGGACTGATCTCTCTAAGAGAGCCCTGACCAAAGACCACACAGACCAGAACCTTGAGTTGGAACTTCTCAGCCTCCAGGAATTGTGAGAAAATAAACTCCTGTTGTTGAAACACCCAGCTTGTGGTATTTTCTTAGAGCAGCCTGAGTTGCCTAATACACAACTTAGAACCACAATTCTTGGTAATTGAGCGCCATCGTTCTGCTCCCTCGGGTATTCTTTGCTGCACCAGAAATACAGGCTGTTATTTTCAAGGCCACCGATGGGCTGAGGATCCAGGGATGAGATAGAGTAAGTTAAAACACCACAAAAATTTTTACTAAGATTCAGCAGGTTTTTCACCATTAAGTATCCCTCTGGAGGCTAGTTACTATAGCTTTTACTTACTTTCCAGAATCCTGAAAATGTTGATTCCGACAGTTTTTGCCAGTCATTCTGTTGCTTTTTTTTGGAGGGAAGATTTGGCGTTCCTTACTCCTTCATTCTCACTGATGTCATCCCACATGCGCTTTTTCACTGTGACTTGACACTTCTCCCTAGAAGTTGGGGGCCTCTATTACAGTCCTTCCTCTTGCATGGGGGTGTGACTTATGATGACTCTAACTGAAAGAGGCCAGAGGTGATAGTTTGTGACTTTCCAGACTAGTTTATAAAAGGTATATAGACATTGGTGTGCCCTGGTGGAGTAGCAGCTAGGTTAGTTGCTCTGGCTGAGTGCAATCTACATATATCCCAGTGACTGGGGTTTATTTCCCAGGACAAGGGTAGGGGTGGGGGCAAACAACCAGGATGAACAACTGAATGAAAATACATTTATTTTTTAAAGGAAAGGTACAGGCAGGAATGAAGGACAGTGGTCAGACAGGAAAAGAGAGGAGGAAGAGGCATTTTATTTTTAATTTAGTTGTTCATATTGGTTGTTTCCCCAGCCCTGGGTCTGTGAACCAGGGACTCGGGATGGATGTATGGGGACTGCTCCTAGTGAGCTAAACCATTAGGCCAACAGGGCACACCGAAAATAAATTAAGAAAAAATGTTTCTTCCTTTTCTTCTCTTCCTGCCAGCTTTGATTCCTGCCTGCACCTTTCCTTTTATTTCTTAAAAAAAAAATTTTTTTAATGATATAGACTCTATCTCCAAAAAACAAAGCAAAAAGGATAAAGACCCTAGATCCCTTTTCCAGGGACTCAGGGCTGGAGCCTTGGCTCCGGGGGAGCCAGTCACCATACTATGAGGGATCCCAAATTAACCCAGATAGAGAGACCCCAAGCTGACAGCCAGCTCCTCCAGACTTGTGGTTACACTGGCCCTCAGATGCTTCTGGCCCCCCGCCCTCACATCTTGCAGCTGAGACTCAGGACATCATGGAGCAGGAATAAGCTGTTCCTGCTATGCTCTGTGTGAATTCTGGACCCACAGAATCTGTGAGCATTATCAATACTGTGCTGCTACACTGCGGTAATTTGATCAGCAGCCACAGTAACTAGAACAGTGAACAAGGGTCTCGATTACCAAACAGTGGGCAGACTCCTCCCTTTCAGCACAGCAAGGCTTTCTAAGGCCTGTGCTGGAGCATGCAGTTAAGAATATCAAGATTGCCTCATTACTCTCCTCATCCTGCCCTCCCAACAGTGGTCTCTCATCTTAACAGCTTGCAAGTGTCCCAATCATCCCAGTCTTCCAGGCTTGATATCTCAAAATGTCTTTGGTGTCTTCCTTTCCTTCGCCCTCCTTACATAGGCAACTGGTGCCACCCATTGTCTTTTTCATAGTACCTCCCAGTTCGTGCTTTCCCATCCCTGATGGCCGGCTTCAGGCTGCAGGTATTCATTACCACAAACAGAAGAAAATGCAATGGAATGGAAAAAGACTACCAACAACAGGCGTTGTGCTTTCAGATTTTATACTTGAAAAGGATAGCACTTATCGCTTTCCAAGGTCAAATAGTGGTAGAGTTTGCAGATGTGATATGATGCCCACTGCTGTGAGAGCTGTCTTCCCAGGGCCGTACAAGTAGTCAATCACCTGCAGCCTCTGCAGTGCTGCTAGTCCCTGGGCCTCCATCAGTCCTCTTTAGTCAAAGCCTTTTTCCTGCAGCCGCTCTTAACTATTCCAGGCTGCAAATCTTGATAGAGGTATTAGATGTTATTGTAAGACAGGCACACTTCATATATACCATGGGTTCTGTATCAGACCACTGTAATAAAGTGAATGTCACAATGAAGTGAGTCACCCAAAGCTTTTGATTTCCCAGTGTACATGAAAGTTCTGTTCATGCTCTACTATAGTCTACTGAGTGTGCAGTAGCATTATATCTAAAAATACAAAGAACATGCATACCTTTTTTCTTTTTAAAGGAAAGGTGCAGGGAGGAATGAAGGCGGAAAGAGTGAGGAGGAAGCACTTTATTTTCATTTGTTCACACTGGTGGTCCCCCCACCCACACCCCATGATGTGAACCCAGGTCCTTGGGATGTCCGTGGCCTGGGCTTGGCTAGAGGCAGTGGTCAGGGTGCAGCCAACATGCAAACTTAATTTAAAAATAACTAATTGGTAAAAAAAACTGCTAACCATCATCTGAAGTCTTTTGCAACTCATAATCTTTGTGCTGGTAGAGTCTTGTAAAAACACCTGATCTGTGAAGCACAAAAAGCAAGTTCTGCCTGTGCTGACTGTTAAATAAATTCCTTAGTTATGCTTTTTACAGAAATATTCATCGAACAACTTACCCTGATCCAAATGTGTAGAGAGAAATGTGCTAAAAAACAAACAAACAAAAAAACCCTACAGAGTCAGCTCAGCTTCTTAAGAATATGAAACACAGGGCTCATCCTTGTGGCTTCAGGGGCCGAGGTGACTCAGGTGCATGTAAAGCCCAAGGACCTGAGTTGGTGATCAGGAAAACACCACCTTCCAAAAAATAATGATAATATGACTTCCATTCAGTTTCCTTCAGGTAAGGACTCAGAAATCCCCATGATTTCCAGTCCTATTTAGGATGTTGAACGTGTGGTAATTGCTGCAGACATACTAAGAAATAACCCACTTATAGTCGAGAATTTCTTGCTTAACACAGAAAACTTCACTAGGTGCAGGACCATTGCATCCTATGAAATTGACCACATAGCTGTTTCCTAAACACCTGAACACAGAGCAGCTCATATTGAAGAGACTAAATCTTAATAAAGGGGTGGGGGGAGTTACCAGTTATTCACTTATTTTAAAATTCTGGTGTACCCTGGTGGCCTAGCAGTTTAACCAGTTGTGTCCACGTACATCCCAAGGTCTCCAGTTCAAGACCCAGTACCGGGGAAACAGTGATTAATGAACAACTGCCCGGGGAAACAATGAATAATGAACAACTGCCTGCTTGCCTACTTCTCTTTATTACTGCTTGTACCTTTCCTTAAAAAAAAAGATATATATATATGTATATGTATGTATGTATGTATGTATGTATGTATGTACGTATATGTGTGTGTGTGCGTATACAGTCGTCCCTCCCTATATCGCGGTTCACTTATCGCGGCTTCACTGTATCATGGGTTTTTTTTAAAAAAACATCTAATTCTGTATCACGGAATTTTCACTGTATCATGGAATTTTGCGGTATACATATACTTCACTAGTGAGTACCCACATAGAATTTTACACGTTGTTCAAATTACATAGGTTTAAGTGTAGAAAGTGTTTATAAGAGTGTGGGAAAGGTTAATAAGAGTGTGGGAAGGGTTTATAAAGCCTTAAAATATATATAAATAATAAAATAAATCTACTTCGCGGATTTTCATCTATTGTGGGGGTCTTTGGAACGTAACTCCCTCAACAAGTGAGGGATTACTGTGTATATACATACAAAGCACTTGACTATGTGCCTGGCACCAGCCTAGGTGCCAGGCACATACCAGACAAAAATATCTGCTCCTGTGGAATTTGCATTATAAAGGTAAAGTGAGAAAACAAAATAAGTAAAATGGGCTAGTATTGTGAATGTTGCATAGTATTTTCTTTTCGGTTTTTCCTTCCCTCTTCTCCTCCTGGCCCTTGGGTCTTGAACCCGGGTCCTTAGGCTTTACATTGGCTACTCCTTTGCCATCTCACCTGCCTGAGTCACATGGGTGCACCTCTAATTTTTTTTTTTTTTTTGGTATTTTATTGCAGTAACTTTGTTTTACAAATTAAAATAAACTAATATGTGTAGGATTCCCTTATCTGTGGTTTCCCCATTCCTTGGATGTCTATCAATACACCCTGCCCTCCACCACATCACCAAGTCTTCACCGTATCCAGTGGGCTCCACCAACACTTGCTCCATTCCCTACTGGAACCTCAGTTCTATTGCAGGTGTCCAAGGATTTGTTTTGTTTCGTCTGTTCTTTTGTTTTGTCTATTCATATTCCACCTATGAGTGAGGTCATCTGGTATCTAGCTTTCCTCTTTTGACTTATTTCACTTAGCATAATCCCCTCTGGTTCCATCCATGTTGATTCAAATGACAAGGTTTCATTTCTTCTAAGGGCTGTGTAGTATATTCCATTGTGTGTGTATGTGTACGTATGTGTGCCACATCTTTATCCATTTATCTGACATTGGGCACTTAGATAGTTTCCAGTTCTTAGCTATTGTGACTAGGCCTACAATTACCATGGGGTGCATCAATCTCCACGGAGGTAGTGTTTTTGTATTATTCAGGTACATACCTAGAAGTGAGATGGCAGAACTGTAAAGGATTTCCATCTTTAACATTTTGAGTAATCTCCACACTATTTTCCATAGGGATTACACCAATTTGCATTACCACCAACAGCATAAAAGTGTTCCCTTTTCTCCACATTGTAGTCAGTATTTGTTGTTTCCAGACTTGGAAAATAGCCAGTCTCTCAGGTGTAAAGTGATCTCATTGCTGTTTTGATTTGCATTTCCCTGACAGCCATCAAGCAGGAACATCTTTTCTTGTGCCCAATGGCCATCTGTATCTCCTCTTTGGAAAAACATCTCTTCAATTCCTCTTTACATTTTGTAAAATTTGATTATCTGGTTTTTTGTTATTGAGTTTTATAAGTGTTTGCATCTTCTGGATATTAAGCCCTTGTCAGAAATAGGGAACACAAATATCTTCTCTCAGTTAGTAGGTTATCTTTTTGTTCTGGTGATGTTTTCTTTCACTGTGAAGAAGCTTTTAGTTTTATATAGTCCCAGTTGTTTATTTTTCCTTTTGTTTCTCCTGAATTGAGTCACCAAAGGCCTCCATAAGGCTGATGTCATGGAATGTCTTTCTAACGTTGTCTTCAAGAATTTTACCGTTTCTGGTCTTCTGTCCAAGTTTCTAGTCCATTTTGAGTTAATTTTTAGGAATGGTGTTAGAGAGAGATCTAACTTCATTCTTTTCCATGCGGCTGTCCAGTTTCTCAACACCATTTATTGAAAGGACTTCCCTTTCTCCATTGTATGCTTTGGCTCCTTTGTCATAGATTAACTGACTGTAAGTGAGTGGGTCAGTTTCTGGTGATTCACTGGTCTGTGCCTCTCTTAAAATTTCAGCATAATACTGTTTTAATCACCATTGCTTTGTAGTATAGCTCAGTGTCTGGGAGTTAATTCCTACAGATTTGTTCTTTTTTCTCATAATTGCTTTGGGTATTCGAGATCTTTTCAAGATTTTTGTTATATTTCCTGGAAATCATGGGATTTTAAAAGGGATTGCATTAAATCTGTATATTGCTTTCAGTAAGAAGACCATTTTAATGATGATGATTCTTCCCAACCTTGAGCAGGGGATGTCTTTCCATTTCTTTGTGTCCTCTATTTCTTTTAAGAAGGACTTGTAGTTTTCATTGTACAGGTCTTTTACTTCTTAAGTAAATTTCATGATATTTGATTCTTTTTACTTCTATTTTAAATGGTGTGGGGTTATTGATTTCATTATTTCTAAAGTGTTGTTTGTGTATAAGAATGCAATGGATTTTTGTGCATTGATTTTGTTGCCTGCCACTTTACTGTATTCACTGACTAGTTCTAGCAGTTTTTTGCCAGAGTTTTTAATTATATATAATCATGTCATCAGTCAATAATGATAGTTTTACTTCCTCCTTTCCAATATGGATTTCTTTTATTTCTTTTTCTTGCCTAATTGCTCTGGCTAAGACCTCCAGTACATTAAATAGCAGTGGTGAGAGCGGACAGCCTTGCCTAGTTCCTGAACTTAGAGGAAATGCTTTCAACTTTTTGCTGTTGACTATGATGTAAGCTGTGGGTTTATCATATATGGCCTTTATCATGTTGGGGTATGTAACTTCTATTCCCCTTTTATGCAGGATTTTTTTTTTTTATCGTAAGTGGCCGTTGACTCTTGTCAAAAGCTTTTTCTGTGTGTATTGATGTGATTATGTGTTTTTTCTCCTTGCTCTTGTTGATATATTTGTAATTAATGGATTAATGTATGCTGAGCTGTCCTTGCATCCCTGGGATGAATCCTAGTTGGTCAGGATGGATGATCTTTTTGATGCAATGTTGGATTCAGCTTGCTAATTTTTTCATTTGAGAATATTTTCATTTATGTTCATTAGAGATTTTGATCTGTAATTTTCTTTCTTGGTGATGTCTCTATCAACTTTTGGTATCAGTATAATGTTAGCTGTGTAAAAAGTATTTGGGAGAGTTCCCTGTTCTTCAGTATTTTGGAAGAGCTTGAGAAGAATAGGTGTTAATTCTCTGAAGGTTTGGTAGAACTCATTGGAGAAGCCATCTGGTCCTGGGCTTTTATTTTTGGGGAGACCCTTGATTACTTCTTCAATTTCTTTACTTGTGATTGTTCTATTCAGGTTTTCCAATTCTTCTGGGTTCAGTCTTTGTAGACTACTTTTCTAGACATCTGTCTATGTCCTTCAGGTTGTCCATTTTGGTGGTGTAGAGCTGTTCATAGTAGTCCTTTATGATGTTGTGAATTTCTGTGGTATCTGTTGTTACTTCTCCCCTCTTATTTTTGACTCTAGTTATGAGAGTTTTCTCTCTTTTTTCCTTTGTGAGTCTAGCCAATTGTTTGTCAATTTTATTTATTTTTCAGAGAACCAACTTTCGGTTTCATTGATCTTCTGGATTATCTTTTTGTTTTCTATTTCATTTACTTCTGCTCAAATTTTGATTATTTCTTTTCTTCTACTGATTTTTGGATTTAATTGTTCTTTTTCTCTAGTTGTTTTAAATGTAGGGTTAGATTGTCTAGTTGCGATTTTTCTTATTTCTTGAGGTAGGCCTGCATTGCATAAACTTTCCTCTTAGTACTGCTTTCACTGCACCCCAGAGATTCTGGTAGCTTGTGTCTTTAGTCTCATTTGTCTCCAAGTATTTTTTAAGTTTCTCCTTGATTTCCTCTTTTACCCAAGAGTCATTCAGAAGCATACTGTTTAGTCTCCAGTTAACTTGGGGTCTTCCAGCTTTCTTTTTTGGTTGATTTCTAATTTTAAGCCACTGCGGTTCGAGAAGATGCTTGGTATGATTTCGATCTTTGTAAATTTGTTGACACACGTTTAATGTCCCAGTATATGATCTATCCTTGAGAATGTTCCATGCGCAATTGTGAAGAATGTTAAATCTGTAGTCGTTTGATAAAGTGTTCAGTATATGTCTATTAGACTTAACTGTACCAAATGATCATTTAAAGCAGATGTTTCATGCTGATTTTCTGCCTGGTTGATCTGTACATTGCTGTAATTGGGGTGTTTAAGTCTCCTACTACAAATGTGTTGCTGTTGATGTCTCTCATCAATTCTAATTATACTTGCTTAATATATTTTGATGAACCTACTTTTGGTGCATATATGTTTATAAGCGTTATGTCTTCTTGCTGGATTGACCTCTTAATCATTATATAATGTCCATTGCTCTCTTTTGTTATGCTTTTTAGTTGGAAGTCTCTTTTATCAGATATAAGTATGGCAGTTTCTGTTCTTTTGTGGCTGCCATTTGAGTGTAGGATTGTCTTCCAATCATTGACTTTGAGTCTTTATCTTTTGAAAGAAGGTAAGTTTCCTGAATGCAGCAGAATGTTGGGTTTTGCTTTTTAATCCATTTGACCATTCTGTTGTTTGACTGGTGAGTTTAAGTACATTAACCCTTAGGGTGATTATTGATATGTAGCTGCTTAGTGTCATTTTGCAATTTGTCTTCAGCGTGTTCCACAGTGTCTTTGTTCTTCTCTTTCTCATCTTAAGTAGGTTGGATGTGGGTGTGTTTTGATTGTTTTCTCTTTTGATTCTCTGCTTTTTCCCTAGAGATGCATTTTGAAGAAATCCTGACATTAGCATTAAGTATTCGATGTTTATTTCCTATTGTTATTTGAAAGCAGATTAGTTTTCCACTCATTGTAACCATCCACATTTTCGTTCTCTTCTCCTCCTCCCCACTTTTTAAATTTGCTCTTTAACTGTTTTTAAATGAGGTTTATTTACAATTTATATAGCATCTTTAAGTATTTTTTGTGTAACTGGTTTCGTAATGATAAATTCCTTTAAGTTTTGCTTATTGGAAAAGCTTTTTATAATTCCTTCAATTCTGAATGACAATCTTGCAAATTATAATATCCTAGGTTGAAAATCCTTTTATTTGAATCTTTTGAATATAGCACGCTATTCCCTTCTGGTCTACAGAGTTTCAGTTGAGAAATCTGCTGACAATTTTAATGGGACTCCTTTGTTTACTCATTTTCCTCAGGATGCCTTTAAGGTTTTTGTTTTTCTTTTAATCTTGTATTTTTGACATTTTAATGACAATGTGTCTAGGTGTAGGTCTGCTTAGGTATCTTTTATTAGGAATTCTTTGAGTTTCCTAAGTCTGGAGTCTTGCTTCATTCTTCAGATTAGGTAAGTTCTCAGCTATTATTTCCTCAAATATATATTTTGCCCCCTTTTCTTATCTTCTTCTGGGACTCCTATAATGCAAATATTTCTTTTGATGCTATCCCATAGGTCTTATGCTGTCTTCATTTCTTTGCATTTTTACCTCTTTGCTAGTTTGCTTGAGTGCATTCCTCTGTTCTATCTTCTAGCTCACTGATTCTCTTGGAGGCTTCATCCAACCTATTATTGAGTCCCTCTATTGAGTTTGTTAGGTCAGCTATTGTGTTCTTTATTTCTTTGACATCTGTTTTGAGCTGCTTCATTTATTTTCTCACTCTATTTGTTCTCTTTTTCTTCCTCTATTGCTTTCTTGATTTCCATGAAGATGTTTATCACTGTTGCCCTAAATTCATCCTCAGGTATTTTTCAGACTTCTTTTATAGTCATATTTTGTACTGGCTCTTTGATTGGATGCATACTTTCATGTATATTTCTCTGTGTCTTCTCTCTGTTTGGCATTCTGCTTAAGTTTCTGTGAATTATGTTTCCCTGCAGTGATGGCCTTGTGCAGGATATTGACTTGCACTGAGTAAGCTTGAATCTCAGTTTGGACACTGGGATTTCTTGAATTTTGCATCATCAGTAGTTATATTTATTGGAGTTATATGTGGGCCCTCTGTTGTTACCCCAAAATTTAGTCTATGCTGTTGGAGTTTGTGTGTGGGGTGCAGAGTGTTCCCCCAGGGTCCTAGCTTCCAGCCACAATGATCACCTTGCTGTTGGCACACAATTAGCAATCAGACTGAAGTTTCACCTCTATCTGCAAGGTGGTAACAGTGGGTTCATCGACTTTCCCTCTGAAAGACTCTTCTTCATTTAAGCCTGAGGGCAGGATTTCTGGTGGGTGGGGTCCTCTGGCTCTGGGGCAGTATGGTGGTAAGGGTTGGGTGATTTCCCTAACTGCTCTCCAATTATAGTGGTGCCCAGAGTAATTGTCTTGCTGGGTCTCCTGTTCAAACCACTGGGGCACTGGTGCTTCTGCTTTGTGCCTAGGCCCTATCCCCCAGTTCTGTGTCTTAGTCCCACTGGGTGGGTTCTCTGCTACTTTTGTGATTCGTGGGAGGTCTGATTCTTCCTGCAGTTCCATCCCCTTCATGGCAGCTGGAATCCTGAGACTGAGTCTGTGGTGTAGCTATGAACTCAGATGTTTTCGCCTACTTTGTTGTTGTGATTGCTGCTATGTCTCTAGAGTTGCTTTGCTTGCTTTTTTTCAGTGTTTGTTTATGGAAAATAGGTGAATTTCTAGTTGCTTTGTGGGGAGGATTTGCCATCTTGGCCAGAAGTGTGATATAGCTTTTAAAAAGATCACTTTGGCTGTTGTGTTGAGAAAAATCTGAAAGCAAATGAAGGATATAGAGAGACTAGTTTTTATGAATAATTATAAAATTCCAGGAGAATTGGAAGTGGTTTGGCTGGTAGCAGTGGGTGACTTCTAGTATAATTTGAAGATAGAGCATACTAGATTTGCTGACACATGTGGGATGTGAGAGGAAGAAGAGTTAGGAATTATTTCAAGGTTTCAGTCTGAGTCAAAAGATGAGTTGTTCTTAATTTAGATGGAAAGGCTCTGGTAGGAATAAATTTAAAGTGGTAAGAGCAGGATGTGTTCAACTTGAGTTGCCCTTCATGTGGAGATGCCAGAAAGACAGTTGAATATAGAGCTCTGGCACGCAGGATACATATCAAAGTTGGAGAGACTGTAAGAGGTCAGGATCACAACAGAAGACTGGATGAGGTTACCATGGAGTGAGTGTATAAAAGGAGGAAAGAGTTCCAAGGATAGGCATGAGACACTCTGATGTTAGTATGTCAGGGAGAAGAGGGACAGTTACAGAGACTGAGGAATGGACAGTGAAATAGGAGGTAAATTAAGAGGGCACAATGTTCTGGAAAACCAGTAAAGGAAATGTTTGAAGGATGGAGGTGGTGATAAGATGAGACAAGACTATATCTTGTCTCTAAGCTGTCATGGTGAGCCTTCCAGGTAAAAGTTAAACAGCCTGACTTAGCCATTCACTAACCATGAAAACAAGAGATCACCTGCTGAGAGTGAACAGTGATAATGAAGGCCCACACTGCAGTCCTCTGTCTAAAAACTTTTGCCCACTAATCCGAGACAGACAAATGAACATAAGAATCAATCCAAAGGTTTGACGATGAATGACCTCACCTCAGACCATCTTGCTGCCTGATCTTTAAAAGTACCCCAAGCTCTGATCATGTCCTGATTAACACACCTTTGGACTATCCCTTGGTCATAGACCTGAATTATGATTCCTCCAATAAATACCTTCCTGATTATATTAGAGGCAATTATTTCTCAATTGACAAAGAGAATGGAGTTGTAGGAACCCACCAATTCAAAGCCAATTTAGATATAAGTATGAGTAATCTGGGACCTGATATTTAGGACTGACATCTAAGTGAGGGCCGTTTTGTGGGACTGAGCCCTACATACTGTGAACCTGACATGACTCTGGGTAGTATAGAATTGCATTGCCCCATTGATGTTGAGATAATCAGAGAATAAACTGTAGATGTGATACCAAATACAACACTGAAGTTCATTTTCAACACAATGTCTGAGTTTACATGTGCTTCAATATAGAGAAGAAATGTTAGGGTAAGAGATGAGAAAAAGAATTCACAATTCTGCATAAAAGAATTTTATTTAGTGGTCAGATCCCAATGAATAATGCCAGTCATTGCTTGATTCTGCAGACATGTGCTCTTAGATATAGTCTTAAAAAGGATGCAGTGCCTCACCAAAAGCTGTTTAACTTGGATTGTGAAGAATAAAATAAAACTTCATAAATCTTTGTTCTAAAATTTTAAAATATAAAAAAGAAAAGACAAACCCCAAAGCAGTATTCAAAAATAATACATGTCACCTTGGACTATTTACAGTAAAATGCCTTTTTAATAGAATACCCTGCTTCTCCTCCTCACATTTTCCTTCTTCCTTACAGGTATTCTCATTCTCCCATCTGACCCTTATTCATGGTTTCTTCCATCCCTGTCTCACAAGAAACAGTCATGTTCTAGTATTCACTCATCTTTGAGTCTGTTACTTGCCTTTTTAAAAATTCTCTTAAATTACCAACTCTAATCAACAGATGTTTGTTGGGCACCTAATATGTGCCAGGCACTGTGCTAGGAAGTAAATACAGAGATGAAATGTCAGTGCCTTCTCTTCTTCAAGAAGCTGACTTTGGGTTGAATTTTTAAAAAAGTGTTTTCATATTATATTCTCTGAAATCCCAGGCCCTTAAAAGTAAACTTGGGGATTTCTTGAAACAAAGTGCACTCATGGAAGGTCTCTCAAGGTGGCTCAATCCAACAATTTTGAATTCAGAACACTGCTCTTACTTTCAAAACCCAGGTCTGCTATGAGTCCTAAACTCTTAGCAGGTGGGGACACATTGGGCAGTAGGGGAGCAGCTGTACGCATTTGTTTTAGGGGGAGGACACTCTTTTAACAGGCTTCTATGAGCTCCAAGTATGAAAGTTCTCATTTAAAAAAAAATGCTAAATTTGAGTTACAGATATAGATTAATAAAGTCTCCCCTGATTTGGACTTGCAGCAAGATGCTCTACAATTCCTATCTTTTGTAAGTGGCCAGTAGGAGCTCTTTTTAGTACCTCCAAACATAGTTATTGGGTTTTTTGTGAACATTTCTTAGCTTCAAACATAAAAGTAGCAAATTAAGCCTACAGGTGACATTCTCCCCCTGCCCCTACCCCTCATGGTTGAACCCCAAACAAGCTCAATTCTTGTATTTGGTCTACATTTTTGTCCACTAGGCTTCAAGATAGTGACTTAAAAAAAAAAAAAAAAAAGAGGTAAATAATGAAATAATGATACTAATAATAATAAAAGCAAAAACAAAAATTTGTACATAACATATCATGCAAACAAAATGAAACCACACCCTCGCTGTCCCTGTCTGCTCCGTGTCTGGCAGACCATGTCCCTACAAATATTCACATTTGGAAGTATTACTCAGTCACTGGAAATCAAATCCAAATCATGGTGGAGGGCTTCCCTCTCAGTTTGTCGCATCTTTCTTTCATTGAATTCACAAGGCCAACCACTGAACAATGGTGAAGGGAGTTTCTTGGTGAAAGGTCTTTGATCCCATGCTTTTCCATAGGTGACACGGGGTCACATTTCTCAACAGTAGCCATCCGACTAGAGGATACTCTATCCATTCAAGGGTATTCATGCCTGGATTCAGAACTTCCTCAGGAGCTGATTCCAAGCCCTTTATATCTGAAGGCAATTTTGGGAGTTGGCATTACTCCCATGTTACATTAGGCCTGCCCTGCCCTCTGGTAGGGTGATCATGGTGTCTGAAATATGTGAAGAGAATGAGAAGAGCAGGGAGGGTGGGAAGAGGGAGGGAGAAAAGGTGATCATGCACAAGCTTCTTGCTCTGTCGTGCATATATTTTCAGTGTAACAGCAAGTGTTTTGACACGTAAGGGCTTGTGCTTTTTCCTTAAAGAAATAACTTGCCCTGAAAAGCTCACTTGGCAAATGTGGCCATGAATGCGTGTGTGTGCATGTGTGCATGTGTGTGCGTGTGTGTGTGCGCGCGCGTGTGTGTTGAGGTTAAGTGTCAAGTCCTGTGAGTGTGCCCTCCTGGCCTCTTCACCCTCACACCCACCTGGCCCGGAAGGAAAAACTGATGGGTTACACCTGATCTGTCTGGTATTCAGAAGCTTCCGACAGGCTTTCTGAGAAGCTTAGAAAATTCTCCTGGTACTCGGAACAAACAATCTCATAACGGTAATGCCGGAACTCCACAGCGAATGTGCCAAAGTAAGACAGGAAGCACATGACCAGGCCCCACTGGACCCTGGCTGCATACATATGGATGCCTTGGGCCATGAGGATGAAGTCTGGAGAGACGCAGTTAAGGAAAGTATTGTTGGGCACATCAAAACTGGGTGTTTTTCTCAGCTGTAACAGGTTATAGGAGAAGTCTGGCTCTCCCTTTCACTAACAAAGCAGGTATCTTGACAGAACTTGCTAAGCACAAACATCTATACCAATAATACCAGATAACATTATCAAGTTCTTTGATGAAAGAACTTGAAAATCTAACTTAATCATCACAGCAATCCTATTGTCAATTCATGTTAAAATAGAGAAACTGAGGCCAAATGGATAAGTAACTTGCCTGAGGTCAGACAGGTGTTAACTGGTGGAGCTGGGATTCAAACACAAAAACTCTGACTTCCAGGACACGCCTTCTACCACTATAGTCTATGGAGGCCTAATAAACGGAGATTAGCGAAAGGATTACAATTCCAGTTAGTTGGCCAGAAAAATAAAATTTTGATCTTTTAAAAATAACTGCAAATGACAATGGATTCATAGTCATCAATATACATGCAGAAACACTGTGAATACATCAAACTGCTAAGTAACGCTGTACAATCTGTGTCCACCTCTGCAAAGCTACAAATAATGATTGTGATCCCTCTTCCTTTTCTGTCTAGTTTTTGCTTTTTGCTAGACTGTTTTATCCCTGGCGTCTTATTTAAACTTGGGCCCAGATTAAATTGAATGAAAAACAGAGAAACAGATGAGACTCTTATGCCCACCTGTACACACGCCATGCCCAAGCAGGGGATATATGAAGTAGGAGCTGGAAGGAGAGAGATTCAGGCTTCAGTGAAAGGCCAGGAGGCCAAGGACTAAATACATTTATTCAGAAAAATAAGAAACGTCTTCTTAAAATTCGTTCTATCTTTAGAACTCAGATTTAAAATCTTGGGAAATGTCCAGAGAGTAAGAGTATGTGAAACTACTTCAGCAAAACTTGCTCTCAATGACTAGGCCTGAAACCATTCATCCAAGAAATGCACTGAAGTGTTCAGAAATGACATAGAGCAGAACTGTTTGTTATAAACTCAAAAGGCAGAATAATTTAGTCTGTGTTTACTCTTTGAAGGGTTCAACATCTTGCCAAAGCAATATTAACTTGCTACTTAAGTTAATGGGGAAGAAATAAATCTTCAAATCTTATACTGGCAGAGTTTTGAGATTTTTACTCAAAATATTTTATTAGGTTTCTAGCAATCAGCAAGTTTTTGTTTGTTTGGTTTTTTTTGCTTTGAATTTCAAGTCCTTAAGTGTTCTCTATCTAATGATTGCATAATTTCAGAACACAAACAATTGGTATTAATTTATGAGGGAAGAAGAAACAAAAACTTCAAATACTCTATAATTGGAGAATGTCTCTGAACACTAAATATCTTTATATTTTTAAAGCCCCTTTCTCTAATGTGAATTTGTAGTGGTTAAGAGTGCAAGAACTGAGCCTGAGTTTAAATCAAGTCATGTACTATGTATAATCTTGGGCAAATTAACTTCTTTAAGCTTCACTATTCTTATCTTAATTGAGAATGAAAGGAGTTGATACATTTAACGTGCATAGAATAAAGCCTTTCATATTATAAGTGCCCAATAAATTCTGGCTGTCACATGACTGAAGATGTGTCATTGTGTCAGCTGTACAATCTACCATCTAAAAACCTATCATCTTCTCTGATTTCCCGAGGAGCACCTAATGAGTGAACACTCCTGATTACTCTACCCCACATGATGAACGGATAGGTGGGATGGGAAGCAGCCAGTGTCCACTGGACCACACTTCCAGAAGGCGGGGTCAATGCTGCAACCTACACTAGACTAGTCTGATACTTGTTTGTAGTTGTTAGGCTGATCATACTTCCTTGAGACGAAAACAAGACATTGGGATGGCAAAAATGGGACAGGCAACTGACTAAGGGGAGGGGAGGAGGTGGGGCAATCCAAGCAGGAGCCGAGCAGCCAGGTCAGCAACCAGCAAGTACTGTATGATGCTGATTGGTGACCACATAGTAATGATGTGTGGTCCAGAGGGACTTCAAACAAAACGCCAGGGTTGGTACAAGAAATGTTGACACCTTGGGTAAAAACCAAATTTGGCGTCCCTCTGAGTCCTTCTCTAGGTGTGCTACTTAAAATATATGCCACTTTATCCACCCCAGTGCCAGAAATGCCCACTAACCCCCACGGTGCCAGAGATAACCTCCGCAGTACTTACCTGTAACTCCACCATGCTGTGGTGTTCTGCTCCCTTTGAAGAAACAGGCACAGTCAGGTTGGTGGGGGATCTCTTCCCACAGGGCTCCTGTTTCCTCACAGGCAGCAGGAACAGCAGGAGCTATCCTGGCCTGCTGCACTGAGCACCAGAAGGGGCCATCTTTAAAGTGGAGCTAGAGGGGCAACTGCTTTTGGGCCCCCTCAACAGGCTGGGCCTGGGGCAACTAAACTGACCTTGTGTTAAAGATGAACCTGGTTTATTAGAAATGGGACAAAGCTGATATTTCTATTAAAGCAACGGGACAGTCGGGAAATATGAAAAAAACCAGTATGGTCCCATTTAAAATGGTACATATGGTCAGCCTAAGTTGAATGAGGCACGCTCCTTCTTTCCCTGGTTCCTGGGATTGTTACTGGATAGATAAGTCGAATTCTAGGGTGTGAGATAGGGGGCCTTTCCACATTTACCAGTAATAAATGCTGATTTCTTCATCCCTCTAGCTCCTTTTGTTCCTCCATTGGTTTGAGCTGTGAAGGGAGGAAGGGAAATGAACAGCACCTCAAAACTTCAAAAATATTTTTTAGGACAACTCTGCAGGCAGTGATAATCTAGTTATTGAGTTTATTTTCCAGAGAGATTATTTGTTGAAAGATACAAATGTATTTATTCATTAAAATTCACTTTAGAGTTAATAAATGAAGTAACAGAGCCATTAATAAAGTCACAAATGGGCTTTTTTTAAGATGGAGGAAAAAAATCACAATTCTTTTGATTCTGCATTTTATGTTTACCATAAAGGGAAAATTTCACATCACTAGTGATGAGAACGCGTGATGCCATTCCTACAGACTGAACAAAACAATCGTGATAAGGCAGAGCTTGTTTTATTTTTAGCTCTTTATTTTTGCTTTGGCATAAAAAACAGCCTGGGAGTTTTGTTTTTATACTCATTTGAGTTTTCAGGTTTGCCTAAGATTCTGAGATGATCTGACAATATATCCTTACCATCTGGGAATGGCAATTTTCTCCTCTTCCACACAGACAAGTCATCTGTGTTTTAATCTCACTGGCAAAGAACCTTTTCATGTTCAAAGGATACAGAGGACCACACAGAGAGTGATAGCTGCAGACAGAATAACTCTCGGAATTCCAACTTTGCGCCCTTCATTCTTGATGTTCACTTTGAGTGTCAGTGCGGCCTGGATCCAGCACGCCAGCGTGCCAAACCCGAAGGTCAAGGAAGTTCCAACATTATGTATTTCTTCATCATTCGTGAGCTAAGGGATGAAAGATAATGGCATGTAGAGGCCCATATAGAAGAGACAAATCAATAGAATACGTGAGGGACAAGAAAATAGGTAAAGCGATGTCCTAATGAGTTGGTTAAGTTAGAAAGATTGGAGTCCTTCTCCATGGGCTCTTTGTGTCTGTTCTCAATTGGTTTGAACTCTCAGGAGAAGAGAAATAAATACAATCCCCGCAACCTCAAGGCATTTGTTTAGAAAAGCTGTAAAAAACAATGATCATCTGTTCACTGAATTTATTTTCCAGAGAACTTCGTAGAAAAGTAAAAGAAAAAAGCAAGGGAGTAACACAAAAAAGAGATGTCTAAGTTTCTACAAGCATACACCCCAAACTTTGTTTTCCAGACAAAGAAATGAGATCTGGGATCTGGTCACATATTTACTGACTGAAGAGGATCAGTTAATTCTAAGCAGGTTCACGATTTTGTTGGCGTAGACAACTAATAGCACTTGGGCTGTTCTGTACTCCTACAAAACTGACCTGTCTATGGAATGTGATCAAGTCATTATTGATGAGGTTTTCTTCTGTTTTGTTTTCTTATTATAATAAAGCTGCTACATCTAAGTATTTGCTATATTTGGAGCCCCATGAACATTGGAAGAAACCTGCTCAAGGCTTTTACATAGTTAATAGGTTAAAGGAGATCCATTTGTTTTATTTTCCTTGGAGGTTAGAAATATAAATTCCACAAATCTTTACCTACTGACATTTAAAAATAGATCTTTCACTTTAAACATCTTTAGTATACTTGATATATAATTGCATATATTTTAAATTACACTTATAGAAAATAAAATCTACCATTGAAGAGATGGCTTTTAAAACATGGTGAAAATACATCTTTTTTTGAATTGTCCTTACTTTCCCCTCAGTAGCTTTTTTGTTTGACATTGTTGTGAATAATGATTATATCAAATCAATGTTACAATTTCTCTTTACAATTTTCTACCGTTTTTGGCTGTACAGGGTTTTCCTCTTCTTGAGAAAAAAACCCTTATAGTCCCTCATAGTTCAAAAGACATATATTTAAAGCTCATTTAGAGTAGTTATTCCTTAAATAAAAATTTACTTCTAGGAAACCGTTTTTTTCAGGCTCTACAGTCTATACTCATTTGTTATTTTTAATCTAATTTAAAAGTAGATAATATAGTTAGATGGTCCAAACTTTTACGAATTATAAAAATAGTACAGATTAAAAGTTCGTCTCCCATCCCAAATACTAGCTATCTGGTTTCTCCACAGGCAACTAATTCGCTATTTATTTGTGTATCCTCTGAAGGTATTCCAGAAAATGTCCTTCATACTCATGGTTTCGAATATTTGTGGTTAACCATAGCAATCCAATCCCTGGAATAATTCTAGGACTTTGGCCAAGAAAAAGGCATCTACTCAGTGACTTCCATCCAAGCTCTGGTTGGGAGAAATGCTAGTTACTGAGTACTTCACAACATGCCAGAATCTGCAGCATAGGCAGGTATGTGGGAAAAGATTCCCACCAAAATCTAATAAAAAGTGCTCTGGACCCTAACATTTTGGAGCTTGTCAGAGTAAACTCTCAACCAACTTTCTGATAATTCATTGTCTTAGCTCATTTGTCCTGAGAATGTAGTTTTTTAGTTGTCTAGCCCATATGGGAAGAGAATAGTTAATGGAATTGATAGGATTGCTTGTCAAATGACACATCAAGTAAGAAATATCAAGTAAGAAATATCTATGTGCCAGAGGGAGTTTGGGGAATGAGTTATGTTATCATGGTTTCATGAATTATCAGGACTGAGAGTTAGGACAAAAGACAGTCTTAGAATATCTGCTACCACAGTTGACTACAGCATTTGGATTTGACTTAATCAGTAGGGAGAGAAGCGCCAGGATCAGTGACTGGGTAAGGAAGGAGCTCCTAGCAGCAGTCTAAAACAGAGGATGGAGGATGCTGGGAGGAGAATGGGGACAGGGAAATCAGACAACTGTTGAAATGATGCAGGGGCCTGTGTGTCTATTTTATAAACAATGTCATTCAGGCCAATAGTTGGGTGATGGTATTGGCAAAGGGAATTACCCTTAAATATTGTGACCTCAAGCTTCTAAGTGTCTGGGAAGAAGAGGTAGGGTTAGTATATCTTTATACAAGTTGTAGGTGTTCTAGAGAAATTCAGGATTTTCAAACTGGGCTCCCATGCATATTAGCTAATCTGTAATGGGTAAAAGTCCAATAAGGATGTTTACTGTTTATAGAAAAGCAACGATCCTATTAGTTTTCTAGAAAGGTACTTTAAGATGCACTTTGTCATGAAAAAAGATGTAAGACATTCTGAAATCCTTTGGAGAAAATATACAGCTGTTTTAGCAGCTGCATCTCCCAGGAGCTGTATTTCTAATGCATACTGAGCACCCTCACATGTGAAATGCAAACGCAGATAGTCCAATCTGGAAGACCGCAGGGCTGGCTCTGGAGAAGATGTGTATCACAAACCACTGTTAACGGGTTTTTAAGGTTCATGCAGAAACTATATGGGCCATATAGTGATTGTACCTCAGTGGTTATGAAAATTTTCTAAGTGGAAGTGAAAAAAAGCCAAATGAAGTACCTGAAAATTACCAAGTAAGGTCATCCCAAAGGAAGCCAGACACAGAGCCACCAGTCCACTAATATTCAGCCACGGGTTTAAAATCTTTGGTTTCAGTTGTATGAAGCGTAGAACAGCTACCACCAGAGCTGGGAATAAAACAAAATATGAGCACTTAAAAATTCAAATCATACGCTCAGACTCTGAGGCCAGGTTCTATAGCTACCATGTGTGAAATTAAACTTTTTGCCACAGTACATTTTAAATCCCTGAAATAACAACTTTTAGAAGAAAATTTCCATGCAATCCTCATGATTATTTAGATGTTTTATTAACCCCAACTGGGGGAGCAGTGCTGTATGTTATTGGTCTGATGCAAGGATGATCAAACTGTTAACAGGGTTATTCTCAGAGTTTTCAAACAGGTCAACACTGGACAGATTGGCCGAGGAGAACAGTGGCTTGACACAGCACAGGCATTCACTGATTGAATCACTCTTCAGTTTAGAACAGTGTTCCCACAGACAGAGGAGGAAAACATGGGGAAGAAGACAAGGTTATCACATCTAGACAAATCTGCTGGTCCCTGTGCCAGAAATCATTCTTTGGGAGAAAGAGGAAGATAAAAGCAAGTGGACAAATCTCTTTATTTCTGCTTTACTCCCATTCCCTGGGATTCTACCCAGAGGTATTCATTGTCAGAGGGCAAAGATAGGTAATCCAAATTAGAGTTCTATTAATCATGTTTTTGAAATCTGCATCTTAACAGCAGATTTGGAGGTCTGGTGTGCACTAAATACCATACTACCTGAACTAACATTTCTCCAAAGAAGATATACAAAAAAACAGCAGGAACATGCAAAGATGCTCAGCATTGCTAAGCTCAGCAGGGAAATGCAAAGTAAAGCCACCACCGTGAGGTATCATCTTCCACCAAATAGAATGTGTATCATCAAAAAAGACACGAGATAATAAATGCTGGCAAAAAAAGTGGGCAAAAGAGGAACCCTTGTGCACTGTCAGTGGGAATGTAAACTGGTATAACCTTTATGGAAAACAGTGTGGAGGGTTCTCAAAAAAATAGCACTACCACATTATCCATCAGTCCCACTTGTGACACTATGTTCAAAGGAAACAAAAACACTAACATGAAAGGATATCTGCACTCCCATGTCCACAGTAGCATCACTTAAAATATCTAAGACATGGTTCTCCCTGATGTGCATCACTGGGTTGAGTAAAGTCCATGTACATCCCAAGGACTGGGGTTCATGGCCCGGGCCTAGGGAGGGACCACCAAGATGGACAACTAAAATAAACAAAATGCGTCTTCTTTCTCTCTCTTCCTGCCTGCCTCCTTCTGCTTGCCTCAATTCCTGACTATACCTTTCCTTAAAAAAAATTAGTGGAGACCACCTAAATTTGTTTATCAATAAGTTGATGGATAAAGAAAATATGGGGTGTGTGTGTGTGTGTACACACAATGGAATATTTTTCAGCCACAGAAAACGAAGAAATTCTACCATTTTCAACAACATGATTGGACCTCGAAGATGTCACACTAAGTGAAATAGCCAGAGAAAAAGAAATACTACATGGTATCACTTTGATGTGGAATCTAAAACCCCCCAAGCAAAACAAACACAAAATCATTGAAAAAAGACCAGATTTTGGTTACCAGAAGTAACCAAGTAAGAGTTTGGGGAGAAGGGGAATTGGAGGAAGATGGTCAAAAGGTAGAAACCCATAGTTTAAAGATAAACTAAGTGCTAGGGAAATACAGCATAAGATCTATAGCTAATATGCTGTATGATACCTAGGAAAGCTGTTAAGAAAGAAAATCTTGAGAGTTCTCATAATAAGGAGAAATTATTTTTCCTTTTTTCTTCTTTTTTTTCCTTTTTGTGGTAACTACATGAGAAGAGGAATATTATTTGAACCTATTATTGCAATCATTTTATAATTAATATAAGTCACATCATACTGTATATCTTGCACAGTGATGTATGTAAATTACTTTCCAATAAAACTGGAAAAAATTCCAAGCAATTATATATGTGTAATATATAATATATATCTCTTGTAAAGCATATCATCATTGGAGAATATGAAGAGAGAATGAGAGACATTATCTAGATTTCAAATCTGATTTCTAATAGTAACCCTGAGGATGGTCAGTAATCTAAAAATTCGCTTTTATTAATTGCTTGGTGTAAGGATATTTTCATATTTATACAAAAAGCTGGGAGAGGTTTATAAGTCATTAAAAAAGCACTTGCAATTAATAAAAATTATATTTACATACAAGGAAAATGCACTCTCTCCTTCCTAAGGCAATTTATTTTGACATTAAAGTTCGGCAGGGAAGAGAATTAGAAATTCAAGATTTACCCTATTTATACAGCAATTAAGTAGGTAATTATTTGCTAAAGGTTTTTTACCTTGATGATAGAACATTAATAATAGCCATTAATGCAGAAAACTATATACATTTGCACTTTCCATGTATACCAAATTTCATAGTTTCAAGTTATGGAGTTGAGCTCAGTGAGTTGATTTTTAGTTCCAAGTACTTCTAATTTTAGAAACTAGAAATAAACCATAAAATCTCAAATTGTTCAGCCTGATTTAGCTTTTGGTATATTTATGTTTCAGTTAATGTTCACTATTGAGCATATATATTTTTTTTTGAAGGAAAGGTGCAGACAGGAATGAAGGCAAATAGGCAGGTAGTAGGAAGAACAGAATAAAGAAGGATTCATTTATTTATTTTTATTTAGTTGTTCATCTTGGTTGTCTTCCCAGGCCCTGGGTTGTGACCCCAGGTCCTTGAGATGCATGTGGACTGCGCCTGCCAGAGGCTATGAACTTAGTTGCTACTCCACCAGGGTGCACCAGATTATGAAATTAATATTAAACTTAAGTTGACAATAGGTTGAGGGACCTAGGGTAGGAGTTACTTTGAAGGGTATTAATGTCAATAGCTACCTTCGAGAATGAGAAAATAAATACAATTTCTTGTTACATTTTAGCACTGGAATAGAGGGAGGTAGAGGGGAGAGGAGAAATTCAACATAAGCACTGTGACACAAAGTGATCATCAGCTCAAGAGGCCAGTAGATTAACAGCAGACACTTCAGCACAGGGCACCATGGGAGACACTTGCTAATTAATTGTGTCTGGATACTAGTCATGGCATAATGACAAAATAATGAATCCTTTTTTCTTCTCTCCGTCTTCCTATTCATTTCTTAAAAAAATGACTAGTTGAAAGTATTACTCTAGGAACTCTGGCTGTCATTTAGTTTGGAAGGAAATGATTATGTTGGAACTTTGGTCTAAGGACTTAAACACCAATTACCAAGACCTTCCAATGGTGCTTCACACTGACATCTCAAAGTATCCTACTCTGCCCAGAGGGAGAGTCGGTCATTCTTTGTGTTACCCATTTCTGGTCAACAAATATGGGCATGCATTTTCTCCTGGTCCCAGCTAGCCTTTCCTTTTGCAATATGGATGATAAATTATTTTCAGCAGGAACAGATGAAATTAAATAGGAAACAGAAACCTATCGGAAAACAGAAATTTAACCCAATGTTCCTAACTTCCAGAATAGCATTCTGAATACACTTTTGCCCTTTTCATTTACTAGCCCCATCTTAGAGTAGGCATACTTTTCTTTAAAAGTAGATTCTAAGTGAACTTTTAGGGTGGTGGAAATCATAGAGATTTCCAGTTTCATTAGCAATCGGGTTCAAATGGAAACAGATTCAGACTCTGTTATGCAGACCATTTTCAAATGAGTAGTGATTTAATATTCCTTCTTGAAAAGACTTCTGGGCCATAGGGAACTTTCAAAGGCATCATAATAAATGTTAACTGATTTTTTTTTTTTTTACCACATTAATGATCTGATCCATAGATATATTGTTTGTTAGTTTCATTAAACTTTTTGACTTTAAAGTTTAAGAAAAAAAATTTAAAGGAAGGGTGTAGGCAGGAATGAAGACAAACAGGCAGGCTGGCAGAGAGAGGAGGAGGAAACATTTTAATTTATTTGACTCAGCTGTACATCTTGGTTGTTCTCAGCCCAGGACGCAAACCCAGGCCCTTGGAATCATTAGTCCACCAGGACACAACAGAAAAGATGTTAAAAACTCACCTTTCTGGTTTTTATTTTTATTTTTTGGTATTTAGAACAAGTCTTTGCTATACAAGTGGCCTCTGTTTAACTTACCTATTTTAAAGAACACAAATGTGAGAATAATTGCTTATTTTGTATTATATTTTTTATCTGAAGTTGACTGAGCTCTTCAAACTACAAGCAGCAGTTCTTCATTGTAGTTCTAAACTAATGCCTGGCCAAATACTTTTTCATTTTATTTAGTTTTACTGTTTCTGCATCAATAAATCCTATTTATGACTGCAGTAGAACATGACAATCAATATGTTTTGGCTGAAGGAGGGAGAGTGACTGCTATTAGGTGACTAGAAACCAATCTGCTATTAGCTTTATCCTCACAAAATCTCCAGGACAGAAAACAACATGCCTTTCAAGAAATTTATCTTAGGTTTCCCCCACACCCACTGGAGAAACAAAAATGTGGATTCAGGACCCATGACTAATTCCTTAAAGAAAACAATTGATTAGCTTGTCAAAATGATAAAAAAAAATTTGCTAATTGGTTTTACTAAATCCTGCACCGACTCATTTGTAGACTGTAAATTATAATCTGTATAGTTCTCAAAAAGCAGTGACTTAAAATAGGAAGTACCAGCTATTTCTTAAGTCAGTTAGTTATGTTGTCTATGAGGCCTAACAGGGCAGGCCTGGGGAGATGAAAGAAGTCACAGTTTAGAGCAAGAATCACTAGTAAACTAATTCTTTTTCACTCCCAGAGTTAATAAATAAATAATTGCTGGTTAACTCCCACTGGAACACTAATCTTAATCTATTCTGTGTTTACCAGATGGCACTAAAAATGATGCAATATAATAAACAGTGGAAGCCACAATACCTTAGAGCAAGAGGTAGTAAAAAGTTAATTGCTTCTTGGGGTAGTAGGGAGGATGGGAGAATCAGATGATGATGAATGTTATCTGGAAGAGGGGGACTTGTTTTCATTACTTTGTTTTCAGAAATGCTTTTATAATTAGTTAATCATAAGCTTTATAACTGAATACATCTGTGAACTGTGCAAACTGGTCCTTTTTAGATTATATACTATAAAAATTGCTGGGAAGTATCCATGGTATTAAGAAGATTAAAGAAACAATGGCATGTCCTGGTGTAGCAGTGGTTATGTCAATCTCCACATACTGGCTTCCAGTCTTGTGTCTGCAGGGGAACAATCAATGTAAACAATTAAATTGAAATAAAATAAAATGCTTCTTTCTCCTCTATCTTCCTGCCTGCCTCCTTACTCACCTTCATTCTTGGCTGCACCTTTCCTTGAAAAAAACAGAGTATGAAAGAATCGTGTGACTTCAACAATATGTGTTTTTTTTTAAAAGCCCAATGGAGGGTCTTTGAAGATGGCGACCTGGTTGGATGTGTCATATCCCCAATCCACAGAACAATTAGAAATCACCTATTCTTCAGACACACACAGTGTGGAAGGGCTGGTCTGGGGGCTGCAAACTCAGCAGGTAGTAATCACCACCACAAGGGTAGGCAGAAGCATTGCATTTAGAGCTGCATTATGGATTAAAAACTCCCAGACTTGGAGCCGGGCGGAAAGCGGCAGTGGGGTGGAAAACGGCAGTGGGGTGGAACTGTTGGAAGAACTGAATCTCCCAGGAGTTGCTCTGAGGGTGGCAGAGAGCCCACCCAGCAGGACCAGGACACGGAGCAGGGGAGAGGGTCTTGGCACAAGGCAGAAGGAGAACCAGTGCACCAGCGGTCTGAGCAGGAGCACCTGGAAGTAAAACTACACAAGGCACTGCCATAACCAGAAGGCAGCTAGGGGAATTCTGCCAGTCTGCCCCTCTCTTGCGTTACCATGTAGCCCTGCAGCTGCAGGACGAACACACCAGAAATCCCGTTCCCAAGCTTAAAGGAAGAAGAGAGACCCAGAAGAAATGAACTGTCAAGGCTACTCATAGCACCATCCTGTGAATGGAGGCATAAATGTAGCCTGATAGCTGATTGTGGACCCGTGACAATGTGGTTGTTACTGTTCAGAGCTGAGACATTGGGGGAAGGCTTTGCATCCCCCACAAAAACTCCAGCCCCATAGGCTGAGCAATTGGGTCCCAACACAGGATCCATCTAAGAATGTCAAGAAATCTAACCAGTGGTGATGCCACACAACTCAAGAATTGCCAGTGTTCAAAGCAAGATTCAAGCTTCTCTGGTGCAAGTCAATACCCTACACAACACCATCACTGTAGGGAAACCTAACCTACAGAAACACAAACAGAATGCCAAACAAAAGGAAGACACAGATAAATATATACAAAATGATGGATAAATTAAAACCCCAGGGGAAAATCTGAATAACACAGATATGTGCAAACTACCTGAAGATGAATTTAGGACAATAGTGATAAATATACTCACAGAAATCAAGAAAACAACAGATGAAGAGAAAGAGAACAACAAAAAGAGAAAGAAGAAATGAAGCATGATATCAAAGAAATGAAGAATGTGATAGCTGAATTAAAGAACTCAGCAGAGGGACTCCAGTGTAGGATGGATGAAGCCTCCAATGGAATCTGTGAGCTAGAGGATAGGGCAGGGGAATGAAGTCAGGCAGATGAGCAAAGAGAAAAAAGAATGATAATAAATTAAAAAAAAACACTTTTAACCTATAGGGTAACATCAAAAAGAACAACATTTTCATCATAGAGGTCACAGAAGGAAAGGATGGAGAAAAGGGGGTAGAAACTGCATTTGAAGAAATAGTAGCTGAGAACTTCCTTAACCTGAGGAATGAAGCAAGCCTGCAGACTCAAGAAGTTCAAAGACTTCCAAACAAAAGAAACCCAAACCGACCTACACCTAGACATATTGTCATCAAAATTTCAAAAATATGAGATAAAGAATCTTAAAAGCAGCTAGAAAAAAAAAAAATCACATACAAAGGAGTCACCATAAAGTTGTCAGCATATTTCTCAACAGAAACCCTACATGTCAGAAGGGAATTGTATGATATATTCAAAGTGCTGAAAGAAAAGGATTATCAGTCTAGGTTACTAAACCCTGTGAGATTATCATTCAGAACTGAAGGAATGATGGAAAGCTTTTCAGATAAGCAAAAGTTAAAGACATTCATAACCACAAAGCCAGTTCTACAAAAATTACTAAAGTATATGCTATAAAGTGTAAAGAAAGCCCACATAAAAACAGTAAGACAGCAAATATAAAAAGTGGGGAGGATGAGAGGAGAATACAAATGTGGACAGTTAGAAAGAATTTAAGACTAATCTTTCAAATAAAAATATAAAATAAACATGGAATTCTTAATACTAACCTCAGGGTAACCTTAAAATACATCCTCAGGGGAAAAAACAAAACAAAATGAAGAAGAAACCAAAAAGGGAAAACAATCAAAACATAACTACAGCCTATCTACTTAAGAAGAGAAAGAGAAGAATGGACATTAGCACTCTTATGAGGTGTGAAATACTCATAGACTAAGATGCAATTTCAATATCCTAAAATGAAAATAGATTGCCAACAAAAGAAATCATAAATTATTTTTAAAATAAAAAATATTTTTCATGGAAGACAAAACAACTGAAAGAAGACAAGATATTTTAGAAAAGGAATCATGAAGGGATTGAACTCCCCTCGATGGGACAGCAAACCTTTTTATAAAGGTATATGCTAAAGATGTGGCTAACGTCTTAAGAAAATGTCAAACTGTTTTGCAAAGTGATTACACCATTTTATATTCCCACCAACAATATATAAGGGTTTTTATTTGTCTAAAAAAAAGTCCAGTGGAGGACAGATAGGTTATGACAGCTTTTTATAAGAGCAGTCTACTATGTAACCTGGCTAAGTGAGGTAGTATTTGTAAAGCACTTAGCATTGTGCCTAGAATACAAATGATTGTAATTAATTGTTATTATTGCATCCCCTAGGTCTGATCACATGAGTAGTTGCCAAACTGTAGGCCTATGGAGTGTGATGGCAGAGAGGCTGGGAAAACTTCCTGACCTTGCACATCAGGATTCACTCCTGGAGCTTTGTGCTCTATTAAATGCAAATATCTCATTAGCAGTTATTTATGCTTTGACATGAAGAAGAGTGGTGTCAAAAACAGAAAAAAAAAGAGTTAGTATAAAGCTCCTGGTAGCTTTGAGGCTGGAAGAAGTAAAATCAAATTTGACTCACTAGCATTGGCCCTGGGCTCATATGTGCACTAGATGTTCTAAGAATATTCTTTCTCAGAGCTTCTGACTATTTGAGACACTGGGGAGGCCTGGTCTTCATGATCAGTAAAAAGTGACAAAGTATAGCTGTTCTCATGACTCCCAAAGGGAAGCACTCACAGAACAAAGCGGGCAGGATAATAAATGAAGGTCTTGGGACCTAAAGAAGTGGGTAATTGAGGCGGGACATGAGTGCAAAATTTTTTCCCCTTTATCTCTTTTTACTCTACATTTCAATTTGCCAATTTGTTATGTGTATAGGCACAGGGGACAGTGTCACCCTAATGTTAACGTTGATCTGTAGATTTAGACAATATTCACACACATCAATATTTATTCAAGAATCTATGCCTTTTTTTCATCCTTGTCAGTGAAGGACTAGATAATATATATATATATATTATACATAAAATTATTTTTTAAGAGAAGAGGAAGAAGAAGCTTTTATTCTTTTTAAGGAGGGAAGATGCAATTCTATTTATTTTTTATTTCTGCTGGTTTGGGTCCTTGGATTTTGCGTGGTCTACACACAAGTTGCCGACTTAGCACCTGAGTCACCACAGTAACTTGCATTCTTTTATAAAGCAAACATATTACATAATATTACATTCTCATGCAGGATTTTATGACACATTAAATATTTTATTTCATGCAGTAAAAGAAAGCCAGACTATGTTGCAATGATATAGATGGTAAAGGAAAGAGAAAATATAATCAGAGCAAACAACAGATTTATGAGAACTCAACAAGAAAAAAACTAAGTCCAACTGAAAAATGGGCAGAAGACCTGAATAGATACTTCTCCAAAGAAGACAGACAGATGGCAACCAGGCACATGAAAATATGCTCCACAGCTCCTATGATTAGGAAAATGCTTCAAGATAAAATGATATATAACTTCACCCCTGTGAGAATGGCTATTATCTAAAAGAATGGAAAGATGTACTGGAGAGGATGCAGATACAAGGGAACTCTTACACATTGTTGGTGGGAAGACAAATTCTGGCAAATTTATGGAAAGCAGTATGGAGAGTCCTCAAAAATTTGAGAATGGAAATTCCATATGATCCTATTCTACTTGTAGATATTTAAGCACAAAACATAGCAATGCCTGTTGAAAAAGATATATGCACCCCCATGTTTAATATAGCATTGTTTACAACAGCCAAGAACTAATAACCTAAATGCCTATTGACAGATGAAAAAAAAAAGATATGGTATATATCTATGCAATGAAACACTACTTAGCTATCAAAAAGATGAAATCCTGCCATTTGTAGCAACATGGATGAATCTAGAAGGGATTATGTTTAGTGAGATAAAGTGGAAAGAGAAATACAAACACTGAATGAGTTTACTTATGGGGCTATAGGGAAACTAAATAAACAAATGAATCAAATAAAACACAAATAGACTTTTAGTCTATATATTCAAATTAGATGTTACCATGAAGGGAAGGAGGTGGGAAATGGGCAAAGCAGTTAAAAGGGGGCAGTTATATAGTATAGCTTAGAAGTGAACTGTTGGGTGCTGCCTGGTGGCCTAGCACTCTAGGACACCCTGGGAGAAATCCCACATACATCCCAAGGTCCTGGTTCAAGACCTGGGGTCAGGGGAAACAGTCAATATGAGCAACTAAAATTAAAATAATAATAAAGTGCTTCTTCTACTCCTTTTTCTCCTGCCTGCCAATTCACCTTCATTCCTGCCTGCACCTTTCCTTTAAAAAAAAAGTAAAAAGTTGATGATAAACTTAATGTAATTGTATACATATGTTGATTCAATGATGAACACCTTAAACCTACATTATGATGTGTTTCTTCAATAAAATGAAAGTTTTAGAAAAATAATTATGAAAAAATGACCCTCAGAATAAAAAGTTGACTTTTGCATATTGACAGGCTATGCGCCACCATAGTATCAGTTAAACCCACCATGCTTTTGATATGGATTTGGAAATATTGAAAATAAAAAAAGTACCAAAGCACAGAAAGCATCCTTCATGCTCTTCTTACCTAGGAATGCAGCCATGTTCATAACTTGACTGAACACACAGCTTGCAGGAGGATCATCACCTGCAATACTTGAGAAATATTTAATGCTTTGTTACTATTATACTAAAATCTATAACCTTCTACAATGGACAGTTGCGTCCCCTCAAAATTCATATGTTGAAATCCTAACCCCCAATGTGAGGGTGCTAGAAAGTGGGACATTTGGGATTCTTTCTGCTATGTGAGGACACAGTGGAAAGTCTACTACTGGAAGAGGGCTCTCCACCATGAGAAGATCGCAGGCTACAACTGGAAGAGGATGCTCACCAGAACTCAACCTTGCAGGCACCCTGACCTTGACTTTCAGCCAGAACTATGAGAAATACATTTCTGTTGTTTGTAAGCCACCCAGTCTATGCTACTCTATTATAGTATGTGAAATAAGATACCCTCCCCAATTTTCCCAAAATCCGATATATCAGAAGAGAATTATCAAGTCACCTTATATATGGTGCATGCTTCACACCAGGTTTCCTGGAAAATAAAAAATATAGAAGCTCAGGTTAAAGCATGGTCATCTGTTAACATTTAAACCTTACCAATGGCAAATTTTTGTTAAGTCTACTGATGAACAATGAATTACACAGAAAACTTTACCTTTCCGCTGAATTTAATGGGAAAATTTTGTCATCTTCTACAGCTATAAAGTATCTAGGAAAAAAGAATGATAAATGTTTATAAAACAAAGAAACTTTAAAGACTAAGAATCAGGTTTCTTAGTTTTATTGCACTACCATAAAACATATTCATTTTTTTAAACTAGGAAAATGATGTTTTACCACAATGTTTTACCTAAAATACACATTGCTCTTTGAAGCCCAAATGCCATTATTAATAATATTTATTTAATATTCAACCCCCCTACTTAATAGTTATCATTAGAACCTGGAAACTGGAAAACAAAGAAATAGGATCTTACGACTTTGTGAAAATCCAAATTAGAATTCAAAATTTCATATTTTTCAGAAATGTTTGTCCACCTTTATTAATGAACAATAAGGAATTAAAATAATTTTCTGGACATCAATAATACTTGAAATAAGCAAGTATGGGAATATTTTGTGATAACCCAAGACTTCCAATGTAAAGCTTCTATTACATAAACATACCACACACACACGCATGTGCATACATGCACACAACTGGACTATGAATGGAATCGTTAGCATACTAAGGAAATACTGCCCTATAACAATGTTAGTCTTATAAAGCCTCACAACTTTGAACACATTAAAATTCTAAAATGTATTAGTCTTTGTTACCAATAATGACACTATAATAAGGTATATTGGATTTGTTCTGAAATTAGAAAATCTTATAATAAATCTATGTCACCAGTCTATAGTAGGTTCATTACTGAAAAAACACAGGAACATAAAATAAACCAGTATTCCTCACTACCTGCACTGCATAATTTATCATCCACTCATTAGTTACTTTGGTTAATAGAAGAAAGGAAGAGAAATAGGATCACTAGTGAGGTTAAATTAGTAAACTTCTTTAAAGTATTTATAAATATATTCATACAAATATGCCATATACCATCAAAACTTTGTATTTGCATTGCACTTGAGCTCTTATGTAAATAAAAGAATACTCACACAATCCATAATCCAGCTGAAGTAAACAGAGTAAATACAAGAGGTAAGAACATCCACACGCTGCATTTCTTCCCATCCATGCCTGTACCACTGAAATACAACAAGCAGGTATTAATGACAAAGGCAAACATTTGCCTCACTCAATCTGCAAAGAAAGTTAACTGAAAAAGGATGTATTTTATGAAACTGATTCTAATCAGTATCATTGCTGAAACCTACACATGTGGGAAATCCTTTGAGCAGGTAACATGGATTATTATTATCTAGCATTAGCTTAAATACTTCAGAGTCTGGTAGAAAATCTCTCATAAAGACATTTATATATTTAGGAAAAGAAAAGGTTTGGGTTAGGCTTTTCAGGAGAAGAGCAGGATGCCAAAGGCAGACTCCAATTTTCAGTCCTGTTATTAACAGTTATGGGTTCATGGATCTGTGAATCTGTCATGTACATATGTCTATAATTTGGCAGACATAAGCATTAGAAACGAATGGTTGCTAAATCAATGAGCAACACGAGGAAATGACAAATGCTTTGCAAATCTGAACTTTTCTTGTGACATGTTATTGAGCAATTATCTCAGAAGACTCAAAAGAAGAATGCTCTGGAAAACAATGCATTGTGTTCAACTTTAAATTAGTTCCAATAAACACAGTGAAAAGATAGATAGATATCAGGTATTTTGGGTGATTTTTTTTTAAAGGAGAAGTATGGGCAGGAATGAAGGTAGGCAGAAGCAGGTCCATACCCCAGCTGTGTTTCAGCTGCCTGAACCACAAGAGTGTGCTCACAAGTATTTTTTAAATGTGCTTTTGGCCATTTATATATCTCTTTTGGAGATATTTCTGTTCATGTCTTTTGCACATTTTTTTTTTTAAGGTTCAGGCAGGAATGAAGGTGAGTAGGCAGGTAGGCAGAAGAGAGCAGAGTACTTTATATTATTTAGCTGTTCATCTTGGTTGTTTCCTCTGGCCCAGGGTCTTGAACCAGGGACCTTGGGATATATCTGGACTATGCCACAGTAGACTAAACTATTAGGTCACCAGGGCACATGTCCTTTGTACATTTTCAAATGTACAAAAGTAGGGTTGCTTGCTGTTTTTTGGTTATTGAGTAGTAGTTATTTATATATATTCTTTACACATTCTATACATTAGTCCCTTATCAGATACGTAATGTACAAAACTTTCTATTCCATGTGTTGCCTTTTTACTCTGTTGATAATATCCTGGAGGCTTGCTTCAGTCTTCAAGTTGGGGAAGTTCTCATCTATTATTTCTTCAAATATGGTTTCTGCCCCCTTTTCTTTCTCTTCCTCTGGGACCCCTATGATGTGAATGTTGTTCCTTTTGATGTTATTATCCCAGAGGTCTTGATGATGTCTTCCAGTCTTTTAACTCTTCGCTGGTTTGCGTGATTGAGTTCCTCTGTCCTATCTTCCCGATCACTGATTCTACTGGAAGCTTCATCCATCCTATTGTTGAGTCCTTCTATTGAGCTCTTTAATTCAGCCATTGTGTCTCTTACCTGTTGGATGTCTAGTTTTAATTCTTCTCTTTGCTTCCTGACATTCCTGTTTACTACCTCTACTGGATTCCCATGAGTATGTTAATCACCGGTACCCTAAATACCTCTTCAGGTAATTTCCATATGTCTGCTATATCCAGATTTTCCCCTGCGTTTTTGATTGGATCCATCATTTCATGTATATTTCTCTGTGCCTTTGCGCTAATCAGAATTTTGTTTATATTTCTGAGGGTTTGGTTTCCCTGGCGTTGCATACCCAGGATTGGCAATCAGGCTGCAGTTTCACCTCTACCCACAAGGTGGCACTAGTGGGTAGCATTGAGAGTTGGGACTACCTTCTCACTGTAGCTCAGGGGGTGGGGCACCCAATGGGTGGTATTTCTGGTGGGTGGATATGTGGTGGGCGAGATTTCCACTCAGTGGACCCAAGGCTCTGGCATGACATGGTTATAGGAGGAGTTTGATTTAGCTGATTTCTGGTTATGGCCATGCCCAGTGCAATTTCGCCACAGGGGATCCAGCTCAACCTGGTGCGCTGGTTCTCCTTTCACGTCCCCCACCAAGTCAGCCCTCTGTTTCTCAGCCCCCTGGGCCCGCCTCTTGATGCCTCTGCAGCTGGCCCCAAAATCCCTAGCCTCCACCCCACTGTGCGTCCCTCCTGAGCTCCATCCCAAATCCAAATCTGCTGCTTATTTGAGAACCTCGACGGGTGTCCTCACCCATCATTAGTTGTCAGCCGATCCGTCTCCAGCTGAAGTGCCGGTTGTTTCTTGGCGTTTGTCTCAGGAAAACAGGTGACTTTTTTTGTTTTTTGTTTTTTTGGTGTCTGTGGGGAACGACCCGAAAGTGTGTCCTATCGACTCATATTCCATTAGTTGATCCTATGTTACTTTTTGTATATAGTGCAAGGCAATTTCATTCATTTGCATCCAGAGCCAGTTGCTCACAAGACATTTTTCCCATAGAAGAGCAGAAGTTTTAAAAATCTGTAAGATCTGGGGGGTGCGCCCTAGTGGAGTGGTGGTTGGGCACCATTCACATACATTCCAAGGTCCAGGGTTCGTGTCCTGGGACCAAGGGAAACAATCAATGTAAACAACTAAATAAAATGAATAAAAATGCTTCTTCCTCCTCTCCATTCCCGCTTTCCTGCCTCTGCTTGCCTTCATTCCTGCCTGCAACTTTCCCTTAAACATTTTTTGATAAGGTCTGGGGTGTGCTCTTGTGGTTCTGGCCCCTAAACAGCTGGGGTATGGATCATGTAAAGTTCGCAACTCAGGGTTGGAGGACCAAACTCGACAAGCAAATAAAGTTCTTCTCCCTCTTTCCTTCCTTCCTTCCTTCGTTTCCTTTCTATCTTAAAAATATTTTTATAATCTCTAACTTACCAAATCTTCCTTGAATGGATCATGCTTTTCTTTGTTTTTATTTATTTTTAAAGGAAAGGTACAGGCAGAAATGAAGGCGAGCAGAGGCAGGCAGGCAGGGAGAGAGGGAGCAGCTTTTATTTAGCTTTTCATCCTGGTCCCTTGCCCCCACACCCTGGAAGAAGACTCTGGACCTTGGAATGTACATGGATTGTGCCTGCCAGAGGCAGTGAACCCAACTGCTATTCTACCAGTGCGTGCCTGGATTGTGCTTTTGATGTCAAGCCTAAGAACTTTATCTAGGCCTTAATTATAAAGGTTTCCTCCTATATATTTTTTCTAAAAGATTTACAATGATCTGGTTATGTTTTTTAAAGATTCCTATTGTTTCAGTGAATTAGATTAGACCCTAGACAGTTTATAAATCACTTTGGCAAAGATTGGGAAAGAGGTGATGATCTAAGTCAGTTTTCTGAAATAGTAAGGGAATGTTTATGATGAAGAACATCTGTTTTAGTCATAATATGCTCCACCATGCCAAGTTCAACTGACAAGTCTGAGCTTAAGAAGAGTATAAAGATGTGTGGGAAAGCTCACTTGCACCCCTCTACCCACCTTTAAGTTATCTTGGAGATCAGAAGATTAGAGTGAAAAAGCTCCTCCAGGGCCAGTATCCGGTTTTGCCACCAACGAATTCCCCATTTGACATACCTTGATCAGTTTACTTCTTTCCCCTGGTGGGGCTATGCTAATCAAAGAAGGGGACTCTGCTATGTACTTTTCTTATCTTGTACAAAATAATGGATTTGTTCTTCTTCAACCAATATTTACCTTATGTGACCCAAGAACCTGCAGTAGAGAAGCAATGCTAACTGATGTGGTTTTACTCCCTGTGCTGGAGAAGGACTCCTGGACATACCAGGAGGTGAACGTTTGATTTAATTTGGTTTAATAAGATTCTGACAGGTTCTCAAATTTGACTGGAAGTACTTCTGCAAAGAATAAGCAACTAAATCTATTAAATTCACTCTCTTCACTGGTTCTCTTTCATCCTTTCAGACACTGTTAAACCAAAGTGGTTCACTGCTTCCAGTCACATTAGAGAGTGTCACCCAAACTCGACTTAGATTTCTTGACAAGAATCTAAGTCATGACTGGTCTTTCCCGGAGCTACAGCAACACAGTACCTACCAGCTAGGACAGCACATTATTCCTTCGCTTAAGGAAAGAAGAGAAGGGAGAACTATTCCACATTCCTAAGACAGCTTTATCTTTGCATTCTGAATTATGCTTCTTTTTTATTTTGTATAATAGTTAATTCACAGTAAAAATAAAACTTAGGATCATTGTTCTGTCATCCCAAATGATGAACTAATCTGGAACAATGTCACTAAATGAGTTTCTGAAAAATGGAGGAAAAGAGCCAAGATTTTATAAACCTTCTTGAAGGGTTCTGGCACTAAGATTTGGTTTGGAAGACTCTCCTCCAAATGGTATCATTTATCCAAATGATTTGCAAAGCTGTTATCCAGATGGTCAAACCTTCCTAGAGAGCCAATACTGCTAACTCCCTGTACATTTCTAGTGCATGCTCTTTTCTTCCACTAAATATCACTCCCAGAATTGGAGTGTCTTCACTCTTTCCTTAGTCTGTGGCAGGAGCAAGACTGCATAGTGGGACTCTTCAACATAATGAGGAGTCAGTGGTTGAAAACTTCAATTTGCTCCTTCCTCCCTCTGTAATCTGGGTCCCTAGATTCCTCAATTTTTCTCAGAAAGAAAATGAACTGTATGAGAGGTTTGCATTGACTCCCGCTGTTGACATTTTTGTTCCTATGGAAGTCACCTTGCTGCAAATGCCCAAAAGACTAGTTGACCATTTGAAAATTTTCAATTTCATTGAGGAAAATGAGGTGTTATCTAAGCCCATGCTAGCTTGGCGTCTAAATTTCCAACTACTTGGACTCGAAAAGAGGTCTTGATAAAGTCGGGGTCCTATATTATGCATATTTTATCATCAAATTCCAAATGAATGGTTCTTACAGTATGAAACAATGAGGCTCTGAAGTGAAAGAATATAGCCTACTGTTACCAGTGATAACCCTTGCTTTTCTCTTATGTGATGTAACAACCTTCCATCTACAAAAGAAAAGTAAAAGCCCACTAGATGATCTTAATTTACAAATTTAACAACTTTACTAATGAGAAATCACTTATAGTAATCACAGTGGAATGTCACAAAAGTTACCACAATAGTTTCTGGGGCTGGGAAGGGCTTGCTTGTGAATTAGAAGGATTTTGTACTACTTAGAGTAATGGGGAAAGGTAACCATAGTTCATGGACTATGGAGCCAGATTACAGGGCTTGGAATCCCAGTTTGCCACTGACCAGTTGCATGATCTTGACCGCTGAGTCCTCTCTGTACCTCAGTTTCTTCGTAAGTAAAGTGGGAAACGTAAAGGCACTTACTCGTAGTTTTTATGGAAGCTGAGAATATACTTAAAGCACTAACAATGCCTCGTATTTGGTGGTTTGTCAATAAATGTTAACTAAAATTCCACTGCAAGTGATGCTCAAGGTCTTCAGTTACCTCTTTTTCATTTCGTAATTTATCAGGAAAGAAGTTCCTTGCCACAGCAATTTTTTATTCTGCCCTCATGGCCAGCTGGGATGGAGCAGGAAAGATTAACGAGTCACCTACTAATGACCATGATTGTCACAGAATCTATGAACCAAGAGAATCCTTGATTTTTTTTTCAACCTTCTTAGAAGCTTAAGTTATTTTCCATGCGTGTCATGGGCAAATGTGAAGAGCTTGTGTTATTTTGTAATTGATTTACAATTATAAGTGGAAGACTATTTGTGTTGTCCCCAAAATGTTTACAGGCTCTCATATATAAATCATCCTGGGAAGGTCTGCATTACAACCAACTCATTTTGTTGAGTTAAAATTTCGTTTCCATGAAATCCTAAGTTGGGGAAAACATGATAGTTTGAGTGACCTGGTATCACCCCAAGAATATATGACTTCCTCTAAGCAGGCACATATCAACGATGTCATTTACTCTATGAAAAAATTTAATTTTGTCTCAAAATAATTTCCATGAACACTGGAATAGTAAATTAATAAATAATTAATTAGTTAATGATTTCTATAAGATACTGCTATCTCTAAAAGACTATGATTTCTATGTAGAACCATTAGTGATTGGTTCTGCTCTCTTGGCTTCTAAAAGCAATTAACTTCATTCATTTGACTTATGACAATAGGGATCCGTCCATGCTACGGGCCCAAAAGGAAATTTTTCCTGAGAAATAGATGGAACACACTATACCTACACCATTCATGGAATAATCCCAGAAGGAAGTACCTTCCACCAATATTTCAATTCCATAGTAGCTTCTTAGAGTTTCTGTGCCAAGATCCTCCTTAGATTCCATTAATATCTTTAATAGTATTTAAACAATTATCCATGTGACATATAATTCATATGTGACATATAAACCCAACAGTCATTTCTTCTCTTTTTCTTAGCTAACAGATTCTAGTTTTGTTTATGACTAAATGTATTCAGCCCAAGGATTATGTCATGACTCATCTAAGCCAATCATAGCAATTTCATTTTCCCTTGATAAGTATCTTTTTAGACTCCCTTACACCTGGTTAATGAGATGCAAGAGGAAGTGTAGAGAGCAGTAAATGAGAAGGTTTTGCATTCCTGATAATGGAAAGTTTCTTTCTTCCTACTGTCCTTCTTTCCAACTTTCCCATCCCACTTGGGATGATGTTGTGAGTATATGATAACTGGTGCTATGGCAGTCATCATGTAACCATGAGACAAATCATGTAACCATGAGACAACAAACACAAGGATTCAAAGCCAACAAATGATGGTAAAACAAAAGATGGAAAGAGCTAATTGCTTGATACCATCACAGAGACACTTCACCAAACTCCTGGTATCTCAAGTTCCCAAACTTCTTAGAATGTGAATAAATTAAATTATTATTGCTTTATTACTTTAGGTGTACAGAACCAAAATCTATTATCCTTTCTTCCATTGTAACTGGGTAACTAAATACCCTAAATTAGCAGCCCCTCTTACAAGTAAGTGTGGCCCTATAAGTTTTCTCCTATGGAATATGAGTGAGGGCTCATAGACAGAATTATATTATAGAAAAAAGTCTCTATTTTCCAGAGATTCATACTGAGGTATTTGGGGATCAATTGTCGTATGTCTATAATTTCTATTCAAAAACTTCATAATGGGATGATGAAAAGTTTTAGAAATGATGATTGTCCAATGTTGTGAATATAATTAATGCTACTGAATTGTACACTTAAGATGGTTAAAATGGCAAATTTTATGTCCTATATATTTCACCATAAAAAAGTAAGAAAATCCCACACATAAAAAAAATGCTGAAGTACCACATCACACCTATTAGGGTAACTATGATCAAAAATAAAAACAAGCCAGAAAATATAACAAGTATTATTGACAATGTAGAAACTGGAATCCTTGTATACTTGCTGGAAATATCAAATGCAGTTACTGTGGAAAATGCAATGGTGATTTCTCAAATAATTAAACATAGAATTACTATATGATAAAAAAACAAAAATTAATTACTATGTGATCCAGTAGTTCCATTCTGGATATATACACATAATGATTGAAAGCAAAGACTCAAAGAGGTATTTGCACACCCATGTTCATAGCAGCATTTCTCCTTTAAATAGAAGGAAGACAGGCAGCAATGAAGGCAGGCGGGCATCAAGGAAGAGAAAGGAGGAAGAAGCCTTTTATTTATTTAGCTTTTCATTTTTTGTTGTTTCCCCACCCTGGGCCTTAAGTCCAAGTCCTTGAGCTGTACATGGACTGTTGTACAACCCAGGCGTGGGCTTAATCTCTGAGCCACCAGCATGCACTCATAGCAGCATTTTTCACAACAGTCAAAATGTGGAAGCAACCCAAGAGTCTATCCATGGATTAATGGACAAGAAAAATATGGCACATACATACAATAAAATATTATCCAGCCTTAAAGAGGAAGGAAATTCTCATATATATTACAACATGGATGAAACTTGAGGATATTATGCTAAATTAAATATTGCAGTCACAAAAGGACAAGTACTGTATGATTCCATGTATATGAGGTAACCAGAGCAGTAAAAATCAAAGAAACAGAAAGTGGAATGGTGGCTGCCGGAAAGCTCAATTCTGATTTGTTGTTAAATGGGGGTTAACAGAGTTAAACAGTGTCAGCTCTCATAACAATGAGAGGTTTGCAGAGAGACACAAAGAAGAGGAACGCTGAGATCTGAGTCTGCAAGAGGTGGAAAGCCGATGACTTCTACACCTCAAAGAGCAGGAGATTAGAGATGAGAAAAAGCTCATTGCCTCCCTTTTAAAGTCTGTCATTTCAGAGGCCTCAGGATTGCTGCCATTAAATTGAGGCAAGGAAGCATGGAGCACACGGAAGGAAAAACATAAAGCAGGTTCCCGATTCATATCTTGGAAAGAACTTTGGGACAGATGGCTGGCATGTGAACCTTCTGCAAGTTAACAGATCAGAAGCCAGCTGAGTTTCTGAGGGAATTATATTAGCAAAGCTACTACCGTCAAGGCATTGAAAGCTGGCGATCAGTATTCGAACTTCAAATCTGCACCAGCAAGGAGAGTTACAAGTGCTCACAATACCGAGGAGGGCACAGACCAGCACCACTTCCGATCTGCCAAAGAGGACCTGGAATGGAGTCCCTTCCCCAAGGGCAAGGCCAAGCATAAAAACAGCCAGGGACAAGGGATCCTCAGCTAGAGCAGAAGCAAGATGGAACAGGAAACTTCCTCCTCTGCAAGGGCAGAGGCCTTCCCACTGCCCCTGGGCTCCTGCATTGCCAGGGAACGCTTTGTGAGCTTCTTTCTCCTCTTTTTCCTATGGGAATTTTAATTGTTTATTGAATGTATGAGTGTAGAAGGAGAAATAATTTGCCTTTTAGTTCATAGGTTACCAGACCATTAGTAACCACATGTGAACCAATGGAAAGGACCATGTCCTTACTCAAAGAACATGGCCTTTGAGCTGGAGCACTTACTGAAAGGACTTTTGTTCGTCTCTCTTGGGATGAAATGAGTGCCTCCGATCTGTTGGAAATAGGGTATTCACTGGTCCTTGATGGCTAGAGGACCCACTATGGCAAGTCAATGAAGATTCATTTTCTACCACTTACATTGTGCTGGAAAGCTAGGCACACGCAGCCCAGCCTCCTCTGCACTGTGAAGTAGCCATGTGACTACACTCATGCTCATGGGAGCAGAAGAGATGAGTGCCACTTCCTGGCCCGGCACACATCCCTTAAACACTTACTTCCTCTGGGCTTCGATGGCAATGCCCAGAAGGAGCGAGGTTGAGCATGGCCTGGATGTCATGAAGTCCTGACATCACTCACTGATAGGGGACTCCCAACCTAGATCATTACATGAGATAAAGAAACTTTATTTTTAAGTCACATTATTGTTGAGTTTCTTGTTACAGCAATTGAACCTTTTGCTCTAGTTTATATATTCAGACACTGTTAACTGCAGCTCAAATATCTGCTACCTCGTATTACTCCCTACAAAAATGACCAGGTCACTCTGTCCAAGAGCTACTGGAGAAGTATATTTATTCTTCGGTAGTAACAAGTTAACAGAACGCTCTCTGATGAATTAAGTAATAACCAAGAATTCCAAATAACTAGATGAGTTTTCTAAACATGTGAAAGAATCAAGGCTGGGGAATCACTTCCTCAGCAGGTCCTTGATAATGATAAATCTTTTATGCAGGATTTTTATGAAGCTTTTCCAAGGGAAGATTCAGGCAGGAATGAAGTTGAGCAGAGGTAGGAAGGAAGAGAGAGGGCAAGAGAAACATTTTATTTCTTTCATTCAGTTGTTCATCTTGGCTGTTCCTGCTGGTCCTAGGATGTGAACCCAGGTCCCTGGGATGCAAGTACACTGAGTTTAAACCCTACTCTACCCGGGAGTGCCAAAGATTTTATAAAGACACACATACACCTCTTCCTTAAAGGGCTAGCTGTCCTTTACAGATTTAGAACTAAATGAATACTCACAGCATCCTGGGAGATATAAAAACAACTGGGTAACATTACTAATTTTATTTTATAGGTGACAATGAGGTGATTACTCCCAACATGGTTGGTTCAGAGTTCTAAAGAGTCCTTTCTAAAGAGTCTTTTGCTCTATGCAATTATTTCATGCACCAATTCCATGTATGCAATTATTTCATGTGCCTTCCTGTCTCTCAGGCAAGACACATGTGCCTCATAAAGCACTAGAAACACAAGCTAACTGAAAATGAAAGAAACCCTTGTGCCTAGAAGTCCCTGGTCCACAGCTTTGAAGCAGCATCACAGCAACTCTTTCTGGCCCACAGTCACGGCTTCAAGTGCCAAAATGGACAGGCTCCTGCTCTGGGGCTCTCTTGAGAGGCTCTGACACTTACACCTCAGGGCTAGTTCAACAAAGAGAAACAGTCAAATGTGAAACAAACTAGAGCAAGCAGGAAATCCCCAAAGGACAGAAAGATGAAGACACGGAGATCTAAGAAGGGAATTCGGGTGCAGGTTGATGTGGACAGTGGCAGAGAAATGCCAGGCTAATTCACATCCCCGTCAAACCCACACCCGACTTGGATGTCCTCTTCCAACAAGCTGGCAGTAGCCCAGGGTGCACCTGAGGCCAAAGCTGATGGTCAAAACTATCATTCTTCCATTTTCCACATCAGTGGAAATCAGAACAGAGCCAGAACCACAATCACACGTTCTGGATGCAGATTCTTTGGTTTCAAATCCAGGTTCTGCCAGTTAGCTGCTGGGTGATGCTGTGCAAATTGCTAACCTCTCAGAGTCTGAATTTTCTTATCTATAAATGGATATCATAACAGTACCTCATCTCCTAGGCTGCCATGAGGAGTAAGGGAATTAATGTAAGACTCTTGTACAAGCATATGACAAGCACTCAATTAGTGGAAGTCTATTATATTTTTTTTTAAGGAAAGGTGCAGGCAGGAATGAAGGCAGAGGCAGGCAGGCAGGCAGGGAGAGGAGGAAGGAGCACTTCATTCATTTTATTTACTTCTTCATCTTAGTTGCTCCCCTTGGCCCCAGGATGCGAACCCAGGTCCTTGGGATGTATGTGGACTGCCCTGGGCAAGGGAAGCTGACCAAACCACTCCTCACCAGAGTGTGCCCAGAGGTTTATTATTATAAATAACTGTCACTGTCATTATCACAAAAAAAGTCACTGATGCCCACTCATTGTGGTCCAGAAAAAGAAAAACCCCAAACAACTGCAGATTTATTCCAGCCTAATGGTGACTTCTTAGGAATTCAGAGAGGAACCTGAAAGCAAATGTAGGAAAGGCTTTTACTGTTGTTCCAGTGAAGCAGGGTATGACCGTACACAGAAATCCTTCAGTCTCTTGGAAGTTATGCTGATGACATTTTTGGAAGGACAAAAAATACGTTAAATTACAAAACCAGAGGTTGTTTTGTGGTTTTCCAACAGGCGCTGAAGAAGGCTGTTCACCGTCCTGTATCCTTCCCATGTCAGAGCTACAATCCACAACTCAAGAGCCCAGCTCCTCCGCCACTCACAATGGCTACGTCTCCAGGATGAAAACCAGCAAAACCGGGCACTGGTAAAATGAGATTAATGGTCTGATGCCTACTCTTCCACGGCTAGTCGGCATTCCACACAGCCTGTGAAAGGTGATCGAAGGTATTGTCTCACTTCATTCATTCCCCAGCACGAAAGCCAACCTGGCATCTGTTTCGCAATTATTATCACTCTCTATCTTCCTCAGCCCCTCATTCCCACAGAAGAGCGTCACTTCATGTTACTTTTAAGCATTTAGAAGCCTACAGGGTGAAAATAAGAGTGTGTCCAGAGACTCAGGAACACACCTGGGCAGAAGACCAGGACAGGTGGCTGCACAGTTAACCAGTGAACGGAGTGCACAGAGCTGGAAGGTGACTTAAGTGTGCTCTCCTGAAGGCAGTGACCCGTCTGAGAGTGGAACTGTGTACGAGCTCAGTTTGTTGGTGTCCCGGTTTTGTGCCCCCGGTGGCTCTCCAAAGGCTCCGGTGTCTGTCGGCAGGCCTAGGACGCACTTGGCTTTGGTTCTGGGTCACCTCTTCACGGCACTGCTCTTCTGTCTTTTCACAGCTCGGACGCCAGCTTGCCTCTTTGGCCATGTCCCATACATGTACTGTGTACCGATGTCCTCTTCGTCTCCCGGGAGAGGAGTTCCCGAGAGTGGAAGGGAGCGGGAGGACAGGAGAGGGACTCACCCACGACACACGTATGGACTCTCCCAAGTTCCTCCCTTTTGTCCCTTTCCTGTGTCTACAACAGTGTCTTCCCCGCTGTGGCTTGGTTGCCAGTCTCTAGACAGTGAGGACTTCCATTGCCTGTGCTCCTTCTCCCTTCCAGCTACGGTGCCGCACAGCTCACCTGTAAGAGGTCTTTAGTCCTTACAAACACAGGATTAGGGAAGTAGTTTT
>RJWH01000824.1:73147-152754 GCA_004363575.1 Solenodon paradoxus
TCTCTCTCTCTCTCTCTCTCTCTCTCTCTCTCTCTCTCTCTCTCTCTCTCTCTCTCTCTCTCTCTCTCTCTCTCTCTCTCTCTCTCTCTCTCTCTCTCTCTCTCTCTCTCTCTCTTTAAAGGAAAGGTGCCGGCGGGAATGAAGGCAGGTCGGCAAGCAGACAGGAAGATGTATTTTATTTATTTTATTTTGTTACTTATGTTGGTTGTTCACCGTGGCTCTGGGACATGAACCTAGGTCCTTGGAATGGATGTGGACTGCGCTTGGCCGGAGGTGGTGGAGCTAACCACTACTTCACCAGTGTGTGCCTGAGAAAATATTTTCTTTTGGAAATGGCTCATCATAAATAGATAACTGGTTCTCTTTCCGCAGAGAACTAATTTATAGCATATTATTTGGACTCTCAAGACAGTTATGCTTCTTATAGCTTGAAATGTTATTGCCTGGTATGAATTAAGGGCAGATTCATTGACTGAGGAAATTGAACCATTAGAATTCTTAGTGTGTCTGAATAGTGCTGGACAGGGAGAAAGTTGCTTCGATTCTGAGAATGCATTAGTTTTCTGGAAACAACCCAACAGTGAAGAATAGCAATTTGCTAAACTGGTTTTGCTTGATAGAAATATCCTTGCTATTATTGCTTTAAATCTACTTTTACCAAGTCACCTTTCAGCATATAATATGGTTTGAGTTGAGGTACTCACAAGGAAGGATTTTCCTAAGTAAACAATTACTGTGTTCTCATTGTGAACACATTTCTCTGTTTTAGAAATCAGCGTTATAAATTTGTTATTATGAGTTGGTCTCCACAGGCTTAGTCCTTGAATCTGGATAGACTCACAGGGGTACAATCACCCTACCTTAACTAGCTCTGCTTTTTGCCTTCTTGCATACATTGGAGGCAGGGGCCAAGTCTTAGGAGTTTTTGTTCCTTGTATTACTGGGACTTGTGGACTGTATACACCTGGGTTAAAAATTGTAAAGAAGATAGGGAAATTGTCCAAGAATGCCACACCCTACATTGTTAACAGTTAAATATCTACCATCCCAGGCTTTAAAGGAAAGGTGCAGGCAGGAATGAAGGCAAGTAGAGACAGGCAGACAGAGGAGGAAGATGCATTTTATTAATTTTATTTAAATGTTCATCTTGGTTGTTCCCCCGACCCTGGGATAAGAACCTGGGTCCTTGGGATATGCATGGACTGCACCAGGTGGGCATAACCATTAAATCATCAGAGTGCGTGTTCCCCCAGGCTTTTATCCCCCTGTGCATAAGAGTAGATTTTTTTACTCAACATATTGTGGGCACCTTTATACATCAGTAGACACAAATGTCCTCTTATCTGTTCTCCCAAGGGAACAAGGGAGAATAAGGCAGTTCTCCCTTCTTCATCAGTAACGCTCCATCCTTCCTGTTCCTCAGGTCCAAAGCCTCAGGGTTAACCTCGGGCATTTCAATTTCTTGCACAGGATTTCTCAAATTCAAATGGCCAGGAAATTCGGTTTCAAAAGAGGTTCTAAAGCCACTTCTTGCACAGTGACCAGGAGATCTTTGTAAAACACATCAGATCTGCCATACTTTAGCTCAACTCCCTGATGAGGCCCCTTTCTCCATGTGCCCACTCCTCTCTGACTGTGCCCACTTCCTCGCCATGTTGGCCTCCATGCAGACCTTGAATACTCTTGGATCCATCCTCTGCAGGCCAGACATGTGCTGCACTGTGCCCCAGAAATGCACTTGACTGCATCTCTGGGTACCCCACATCTATGCTAAATGGTACCCTCTTGGGGAGGCTTCCCCTGAGCATCCATTTTAAACCACACTCACCTCTCAACTTCAGAATTCCCTGTGTCACCCTGCTCTGTTTATCCCTGTCACCTAGTGCTATATTTTATCTACTTATTAGTAGACTTTGTTCTTATACTCCATGAAGTTCCATGAAAAAAGGAATTTTTGTCTTTTGTTGCTTTATCCCCAGTGTCTAGAATCAGGCCAGGATCATAGCAGGGAGCTTGATGAATATTTGGCAAATGAATGAATGAAAGACACTCTATTAGGAAATGGGAAATATAAGAATTAAAAAAGCAAAACAAAAGCAGGAACCTTGGTTCAAGAAATAACTACAGAACCTGGAATAACCTGATCATTGCTATACAATTGAAAACTAAGATCTATGTCTATACTACAATAAGAGTGATTAATTCTGACCTTGGAGATTAGAATAGGGTCCACGGAGAAGGTGGCATTTGAGCTGGGCCTTGGATAATGAAATACAAGGCACTGAAAGGAAAAGGAAGGCTACAAAGCAAGAGAAACTACCTAAAAATGGAAGAGAAAGTATTTGTGGACAAGAGTACATGAAGCAGTGGGACTGACGCACAGGGCATTTAATTGAAGAGACGTGGGGTGGGAGGTGAGGTCAGGAGGGGTCTGCAGCCTGGTGCGTGGGGCCTGGACTGACACCAGAGAGGAATTCCATTCTTGGGTAACACCGAGGAGTCCTTTATTAGTGATAAGAAGATGCCACTTTAGGAGGATTAAGTTTGCTATTTGTTCACAGTATTCTCCAGAAATGTAAAGACATGGGCAGTTGAGAAACAGGCCAGGAGGCACAGGAAGGACTGTCATTCTGATCACATTTCTCTGCCTTGGGAGCTATCTGTTGGGAATGGTGAGTTAGCCTGAAAGTGGCCCGTCATTCCAATTTACAACTGACCAAAGCAAAAGCAAGTTGGAGAGACCAAAACATGGAAAATTCTTGAGATGGCTTTTTGATGTGATGGCAATAAGCATCGATAAAACATCACAGACCATATTCTGGAAGTCAATTATGAGTCAGAAGCACTCGCAATGTTACTGTCTATTGAGTTACATGATAGATTACAAAGCTAGAGAGAGGCAGCTAGTTTTCTGTGCTGATAGCACTCTGGAAAGTGTGACAAACCTTCCTGAAACTCACTGGACATCCTACAGGAAGTATGGCAAACATCAACCCCACAAAGTGGCATGGAGAGAGAAGGGAAAAGATTATCTCTATGTCCAGGGGAAGTGGCATTATGACCGGAAGCAGAGTGGCTACAGTGACTAAGTCAGTTTTCTGGATAAAGATTAAAACTAATTAATAGAAGATTATACCAAGGGTTGAAGGAGTTAGCCCAACTTCAGATCTAAAGGAATGCTTAAAGAACTCATAAAACTGAACAACACAAAAACAATCTAATTCAAAAATGGGCAGATGATCTTGCAGACACCTCTCTAAGGAAGACATATCGATGGCTGACAGGCACATGAAAAGATGGCCTACCTCTCTTGTCATTCAACCTGTATGTTATAATGCAATCTTCCTTCAATAAAATTAACAAAATACAATTAAAAATAAAAAAATTAAATAAAAGAAAATTTAAAAATTAAAAAAATTAAAGAAAAGAAAATTTAAAAATAATTTTACCTGAGCCTTTTAGAATGAGATACATGAAAACTTTTCATTGCAAATTTATGGTAAAATTCTGTATGTCTTGGGCATCTCCAAATTGTTAAGGGAAACGTGTTTCCCAGCACTTAATGAGGTTTTTTTGGTTTATTTTGATTTTTATTTTCAAATTAAAAAAAAACGACCTCCTTAGATATTATCTGTAGGGATTTTTCAAGATAATCATAAGTGTCTATGAAACTCAAAAAAAGGCATCATATTAAGAGTACAAATTTTTAAAATTAAATAATGCTATCTATCAAGACATGTAAATATTTTGAACTGGGAGGAGATAAGAAGAGAAAGGGTCATAATTCCATAACTCAAAATTGGGTTGCAGAAACTAAGGCTACCTCAGAGGCACTGTTTTATTCTTTGATTCATTTTTTCTTTTTTTGAGGTAACTTTGCTTTACAACAGAATATTCTCCTCTTTATGGCAAAAAAAAAATCTATTTTTTTTCTTTTTCCAAGACATCCATTATACATTTAGGTAGGCACTACACATTTCTAAAAACAGAAATGTGTGTCATTAAAGCCCTACCTTTCATCCTCTAACTTTGAATGGATAGCCTATTTTTTTTAAATTGAAAGCAAGTTATTTATAATTCTCTAGTTTCTCAGAAAAATCCAAGTCATTGTCTTTCCTTCTTATTTAAAGGTCCACCTTAAGGAAGAAAAAAAGAGAGATTTTTTTTTTTCATTCATTTAACAAAAATTTACCAAATGTCTTCCTAGGCTGGCATTGTATAGAGTATGTGCAGAAGGAACAATTATGAAAGCAAGGTTTCTGCCCTATTGTGTCTGGAGGAGGAGAGAGACACAATGGAATGATTACACATGCAAATGCAATCACTCTCACAATACAATCAAGCTCACAGTAAGGCATGCACATTCCTACTGAGGGAGCTGGGAAGAGATGAATAGAGGAGGTGACATTTAAGATGGTCTTGAAGGAATTCACCCAACAGACAAAGCTAAAAGGACATTCTGGGAAGAGACAGCTTGAATAAAGCCTTGGAAACACGATTCAATTATGGACTCATTTCTCTAATGATAAGGAATTCAGTATGGTTTCTGGTACTGGGGGAATGGGAAGTTATTGCATTATTCCTGGAGAGACACACTGGTATCTTTTCTTTCTTTCTTTCTTTTTTAAAGGAAAGGTGCAGGCAGGAATAAAAGTGAGTAGGCAGTCAGGCCAGCAAAGAGAAATGAAAGAAAATTTATTTTTAGTTAGTTATCCACACTGGTTGTTCTTCCCACATCCCATCTCAGGTCTTGAACCTGGGAACTTGGGATGTATGTGGAACTGCTCCCAAGGTATACACCACCACTAGGCCACCAGGGTGCGCCCCACACTGGTATCTTGAACCATAGCAGTAACAGCTGGAACATCATGCAACTAATTCAAGAAATATTTTGGAGGTGGGAGGTGAAAACAGGAAGAAAATGGAGGCATTTCTTTCTTTCTTTTTTTTTTTTTTTTTTTTAGGAAAGGGGTAGGTAGGAATGAAGGTAAGTAAGCAGGAAAGCAGAAAGAGAGGAAGAAGAAACACTATCCATTTTTATTTAGTTGTACATCTTGGTTGTTCTCCCAGCCCAGGAACCTGGGTCCCTGGGATGTATGTGTACTGTGCTTTTACTGGAGGCAGTTGAACCAACCTCTACTATACCAGGGCATGCCCACGGTATTTCACTCTTAAATCCTACCTGAACTTAGTCTACAGAACACTCTCTGAATTAATAGAAACCCTTTAATTTATTTCATGGAAGCAATTCTGTCTGTGGAGTAAAGTCATTTTGGGTTTGGTGAAGAAGAAAAAAATGATTACATTAATGGGATCCGTAGATTTTGTTTTAAAAGTAAATGAAAATTAGTTTTGAAATATAAATGAAAGTACATTCTAGGACTCTAATCAATACTGAAATTGAGTAATACGACGAGCAAGGACTATTATTCCAAATTCGACTTCAGTGATTTTTCTCTAGTTAAAGTGGCCACAGATCAGAAAACTTAAAGGTGTGGGAGGAGGGAAATGAGACTGAAAATGTACAGGAGTTGAAGATTTATGAAAACTCAATAATAATCAAGATGAAAAAAAAGAGGTTAAAATAGCTCTTGAATTAAAAGGTAATATTCTATTTATTTATTTATTTTTTTTAGTGTTTAACAAAGATAAAGACAGTCTTTGTCTCAGGCAGAAAAATGCTTAGCAGCTTCTGGTTATGGTTACAAAATGACACCCAGGGCTGCAGGCAGACAGTCTGTGTTTGCGTAGCCTGACAAAACAAGTCCCTCAACTCTGCTACGGGGGGTCATATGATCACTTTCACTGCATCTCATTCCTTCCAGGTACAACCTGAAAGTGAGCCAGGTGACCACGGACGATGTGCACACATCACCCCAATTCACGAACAAGTCATGAACAGGGGGGCTCCAGCACTACACCCTGGACTCTAAAACTACTTGTCGAAAAGCAGGTAATGGAGAAAAGTCGCAAAGCCCATTCCTTTAACAAAGGTAAGAGAATATTTACAGGAAAGTGCAGGACTACATTTTGGAGTCAGGGCTGAGGAGACAAGAGTAACTAATTTGAATCTAAAGAAAGCATGAAAATAGTAGAGCAAATTTCCTTTGACAATGTTCAATCCGTCTACTAGAGTGGTCTAAGATACTATTAAACCTTTTGAATTAACCTGCATGAAAAGTATTTTCCAGGGAAATCATAAAAATAACAATAACAAAATTATGATGAAGAGATATTAGTAGCAGTTAATATGCACATGCCTAATTTTCTGTCAAATACTTTATAAACTCTCTTAAGGCCTCACAGGACTCTATGGGGTGGAGACCATTATTACTGCTGATCTACAGATAATAAAGGATTACAGAGGCTTAACATCTTGCTCAGGGTCACACAGTAAGTGGTTCCGTCTAAGCTCTCGCCCACTACATTCTACTAAACTTGATTATCTTTCATGACACACTTAGAAAAAGATCAGTTAACTATAATGTGTAGATGAGGTCCTAATTAAATTGAGATGGCTTTACTTTTAATTCTTACTAATAATCTAAAATCTAACCTCTGTGAAGACAATATACTCAGCATAATTATTCCTTTTACTGGTGACTGAGGTTCTTCTGTTGAGAGTCATGATTTTATCTCCCATAGGATGTTCCAATCTCCCCGCAAGTATTCTTATTCATCTGTATGGAACCAATTACATTTCCAACTAATCTAGGAAGGGTTTTCCCTCATCATCTGGCTCATAGTGTTATGTTTTGTTTGTTGTTTTTCATAATAGTGCTCTGTATCAGATTTTTTAGTCCAGAGAATGAATCAGCCATTTCAGAAGCCAACACGTGGATATTGTGCTGGCTTTGTAACGTGTCAACCTGACTACCCTGAACTGCATTTCCCAGAACTTCCTTCCCTGTCTACTTCTGGTGAGGGTGGATCTCAGGAGACATATATGAGATCTGCAGGTGACAGTGAAGCAGCAGTCATTGCTTTAAAAAATAAACACATTTTGAAAAAAATGTTAGCTGCCATTTTGCTTTGACACTTGGAAGGATGGGCAAGCCCTTCTGTAGCTTCCACACATGGTTGTTTTTCTTCTGGCTCCTGCCTGGGTGTAGGGCAGTGCTGGGCCTGCAGCTGCTTCTTCTTCCCCAGATCCCCCTTCAGCTCCTCGGCTGCTGGGACAGGAGTGGGTCCGGCTTCATGAGGGAGGCACCCACTTCTGTGGGGGCACATGGACTGAATGGAGGTTGGAGAACTGACTCGGTCCAGTGTGACCTTGTGGTTTTCATTACTACTGATGAGACTGAGTTCCTGTGTGCTTGTGGCATTCAGTTTTCCTGTCTCTCCCCACACCACCTTTCTATTTGCCATTCTCTTCCCAAATATCTGCCAAGGGGACTGTAGGCACCAACATCAGAAATGCAGACACTTTTGCACATACAGCTTAACCAGCTCTCTAACTATGTAAGTTCAAATCCCTATAACCATTCACACAGAGAGATATCTATCTACCTATCTATCTATCTATCTATCTATCTATCTATCTATCTATCTATCTATATCTAAATCCCTATATATCTCCATGTGCAGTTCTACTTCTCTCTTACAGCCTCACTGATAAATAGAAAGGGGTTATAGCTCGGATCCAAAGAAAACAGTGCTTTTGAATGATAAGATCTCATTCCAATGGTTTATTTAAAATCAGAAGCCAGATTCTAGGAGAGGGAGGAAGAAAAAGGGTAAGAAGGGAATGCAAAGAGTCATGGGAGCAAAAGAAAAGAAAAGTAATTTGTGATAATGTAACACATGTCTACTTCATGCCAAGCACCAGAACCAGTGCAGGAAATATAAAGATCAATAATAACACTAGATTTTATAATCTTTGGAGGAGGCAGGACTCTTAAAGAGAGAACTATAATAGAATAAGTGCTATATAATTGACAAGTGAAGTACGATGGGAAAACAGCGGAGGAAGTCATCAATTTTGTCTGAGGGCACTGGGGAGGGCTCTGCAGATGAGGCAGCATGATGGCGAAGCACGAGGAAACTCACCAGTGCAGGGATCTCAACTTCAGCAGGGCTCAGGCCTAAGAATCTGCATTTCTAGCAAGTTCCTAGGTAGTGCAGATGTCACTGGTCTGACTGCACTTTGAGAACCCCTACTCTAGTAAAGAAAAGTGGGGGCGGGGTGGAGCGCATCCTGGACACAGCAAGGCCAGTGGGGAAAGGCCTCAACATTCATTTATAGTATTTCCCCTTTCTTATTGTCCTCTCCTCTCTCTTACTATTTTGACTTCCTTTGCCCTCACTGCCCTTCATCATGGATGATGCCAGTTTTTGGTTGTTGTTTTTTTTTAGTATTTTATTGCAGTAACTGTGTTTTACAAATTAAACTCATATGTGTAGGTTCCCCATTCCTCAGATATGTGTCAACACACCCTGCCCTCCACCAGATCACCACGTTCTTCACCACTGTCCAGTGGGCCCCACCAGCCCTTGTCTTATTCCCAGCACTGTGTGTGTGTATGAGTGCGTGAGTGTGTGTGTGTGTGTGTGTGAGTGTGTCTCTGTGTATGTATGTGTATTTGGCATATTCAGCAAAATTTGTAAAATAAACAAGGGAGACAAACTCCAAAGCACATACAGTCTCTTGATGAATTATAAAGCCACAGAAATGTCTGCTCATCAATAAAGAACTTCATTCAATCAGGAAAAAATGTTACCTAGCTGTACGTTTTAATATCAACAAATCTGGTTTTATAAGAGATTACCATTAGAAGTTTCACTTCACTAGTTACTGGTAGTTCCATATTCAAAACTAAAGTCGACACTAACCCCTAATCTCTCTAAAGTCTTGGTTTTACAGCTGTAGTTTTGCTAGGCAACCTACTTTTTAGAAATAAGACTTCTACAGTTGGTAAGAGATTGCTATTGCAAGGAATAAAATTCAGAATACATAAAAAGAATATGCCACCACAACGAAGTATGAGTTATTTTAGAAATCTGAGGATGGGTTAGGAATTGTATTTATTTATACTTTTAGAATATTCTTTATTTTAATAAAGAGGAAAACAGTGTTATCATTTAAAAAGACACTGAAAATGCATTGAGCAAGATTTCAAGGCAATCTGGATATTCAACCCTCAAATATGACTGTGACAGAATAATTTTGAGCTGAAGGCACTGTGGTTCCTGAAATTCTTTATTTGCCCAGAAGAGCCAAAGAACTCAGTTGTTGTAAGTCCCCTTTCTAGGAGTGGCTTTAATGTCAGAGATGAAATGGCAGCACCACATTTCCAGACAGGGGCACAAAACATCATTTCTCCATCTATTCTCCCATGAACACAGTTATCTTTACAAAAAAGTCATTTGCTTTTCCATAGGTACCCTTCCTCCCGCCTTTTTCCCTAAGAGTTTGGTATATGGGCCCCCAAATATAACCATCAATTTGAGTTACTCATCTCTGGGCACTTCCCAGCACCCAGTGTAGGAGAGATGAACATGATAACAAATTCTGTTTGCTATCTTTTGTTAATTTGTCTTTTGTCAGACCACTTTACAGGGGCAGAGAATGTAGGAAAATAGGTGGAAAAAGCATTTTTTCTCCTCTAAGATTCTATAACCTTTACTTTATCTTTTTTTTTTTTTTAAAAACAGAAGGCTATTACCTTAACATAAACAATTTTTTAAAAGGTCTGGCACAATAGCTAGAACCATTCTTAACCATGAAACCATATTAAAGGCATTCCCTTTAAAATCAGAAACAAATAAAGGAACTCTCTGTTTATGTAGCACCATGCTGGAAGCTTTGAACAATGCAATGGCACATGATCTAGCAACATTATGTATAATGCTGGAAAGGGGGTGCACAAATCCAGAGTATCCAGGTGCTGTCTGATCTACCCATCTTTTCATTGCCTCACCCTTGCAAAAGGTTTAATTGAAAAACTATTAGATTTAACAAGAGAACTCAGAAAAGTGGCTGGATACAAAACAACATCTAAAAATCAATAGCCTTCCTGTGTACTGCCAATAACAATTACAAGACATCACAGAAAAAAAAAAACCATACACAATGTGCAAGATGTAACATATGGAAGGAAAAAATTGCTGAAAATAAAAAGGAGACCTGAATAAATGGAGACAGTAAAAAGCTGTCAATTCTGTGCAAATTACTCACAGCAGTGTATCTCTAAATGGGGTTAAGGGATTACTACCTTAAAATCGCCGGGATACTTATTAAAATGCGGGATACTTACTAAGGTCCAGACTTCACAGAATCACAAGGGAAGAATGGTAGAATTTTTTGTTGTTGTCTTTTTTTTTTAAAGGAAAGGTATAGGCATGAATGAAGGTGAGCACAGGTAGGAGGCAGGGAGAGAGAGAGGAGGAAGAAGCACTTTATTTTATTTAGTTTTTCATCTTGGTTGTTCCCACTGGTTCTGGCTTGCAAACCCAGATCCTTTGGATGTATGTGGACTATACCAGCCAGAGGTTCTATCTTACTTATCACCAGCCAGAGGATTTAACTGCTAAACCACCAGGGCGCTCCTTATTTGTTGTATTTTTATTTTTTGATAATCAGTCTGGTATAGACCTGTAACATCATTATGAAGAGGTATAATAAAGTAAAAAAGATGATCTTTATAGGTCCTAGAAGAGGGAGGCAGGGCAGGGGACCATATGGGAAGAGAAACCAGGGAACAGGCTCAACCAAAGGGAAGGAACAGAGAGGAGAAAACACCAGTGGGCAAGTGTCCTCATTGAAGGCCAAGGTGGAGGAAGTAAGCAAAAGGTCTGAGGGAATTTCACTGATGTCTCTGAGTGGTACTAGGTCACAGTCAGGGGAGCTTATGGCAGGAACCAGCCTTATCACACTGGTGTACCTGGTAGCCTGATCACCTGGGTGGGGTACCCATAGCCTGTTTGCAGGGGTGCTGAGGTAGCAAGAAAACATGAAGTTTCAAAGATATATAATATAGTCAACCATGTTTAACAGTACTGTTTGGGATGACTAACACTTGCCACCTCAGTTTTAGTGAGGTTAAAGTGAGTGACAAAGCCTGACATAGTCACAGAAGACTAACTCTGGTACAGGTGACCATTAGAGTTCTCTTAGGCATGTGGAGAGTTGGAAACCCAGTCTGCAAGAAGGAATTTCACTTTGTGGGCAACAGCCAAGAAAACAGGCCAGGCGTCTGCCATCACAGATAAGGGAATCTCTTGTTTGTTATAAAATAACTTTACATCTTGGCCCACTCCTTGAAGTTTGGTCTGTATTTGTCCAGAGTTACTAATGTCACACAGCAGGAAGTACCCTGAGTGTTACAACCCTTCCCCAGCCAGTAAGTAGTCCAATTGCAGTTTGATATTTATTACCATGTGAGCCTGAGGACATGTTCTGTGCAGCATCTGAATGGTTTGAAAGGGTCATGGGAATGTACAGATTGGCAGTTATGATTTGATTCTGTTTGAGTGAGGCCAGCCCTAGCAGCTCCTGTGACAAGTCCTAGGAATAAATACTGTCTGATTTGCCTGGCATCTTGCATTGATAGAAACAGAGACATCCTGCAGAGAAAGAACTATCGGAATTCCCAGTGTAACCACTGCACATAGGGGTATGGTTTCATTATGGAAAAGAGTGCTAAAGGCAGTGAAAAAAAAACATGTATGGTGCTGAGCCTCTGAATTTGGTCCGCCATAGTACCTAAAGTTGCTCTTATTTAGAGCATGATGCATAGGCGAGAATGTATTTAACCAAGGCCAAAGAGTGGCTATAGAGATCATAGATGCAGACTTAAGAGGCCAGAAACAGTTGTGGAAAGCTGGGGGTGCTATAGATAAAAGCATCAAGGAGTGGGTGATCCTCTCCCTGGGGGTTCAAGGGGTTGGCTGATGTAAGGCAGGTGCCTCCTGGGGAAAGCAATAATTGCTATTAATTTGAGTAACCTCTATAAGATTTCCCTTTAGGGATGGATGTGTAGGGGTGTATGTTTTTAGCAGAAAGCAAGGACTGTACTAGACTTATAGATAGGCTAAGCAGATAGCAAACTCAGGAGGAAAAGAGAAATGTACTATGTCCACTTTGTGCCATAGCAGAGATGGTTCATCAGTGTCCCTGGGGTGGAGACTTTAGTGAAAGGAGATGAGGGCATTACTGGTACAGGGGTAAAGTCCTCTTCAACGTAGAGGTCTTGGGTTGAAGAGATTGTCTGAGGTGATGTCATCTCCAGCTATCAGCTTTGCAGGGAGGGCAGTGTTATCTGGGATTGGGTATCCTCTCCAGGTGGGGTCCCACTGGAGTTACTTTGGCCTGTGGATTAGAAACCAAAGAAAGCACCCAGACCAGGACTAATAAGACCAATATGACAGGGCTTTGTTTTTGTTTTTGGCATAAGTTTGGTTCCAGTGGGTCTGTTACCAGATGAGCAGCAGCTGGGCCTGTGGGACAATCTATGGTTAATGAGTCCGAGGACAGAGCGTGCTTCCTCCATCTTGCCTCAGGCCCTTATGGGATGGGAGTAAGATTGAAAACATGAAAATAGGTTAAGGCCTGGGGCAAGATAGAGAACTTTAGAGTTTATTTGTTGTACTAGAATTCAGAAAGTTGCTTGAGAAGATCAGAGGTCTCTCAATTAAATTAGTTATCTGGGACCCTCTCTAGCAGGACCCAATCACCTCAGAGGGGCCCTATCTACAAGTTGGAGAGAACATTAAAGGCCTCAACTTTGTCTTTTAAATGCTGTTTAGTGACTATTTAATTTTAGGAATTTCTTAGCACGTCAGTAGGTAGCAGCACTTCAAAGTACCCAAGCACCTCCACCAGGAAATTTCGGGTCTGAAGTGAGCAGAGGAACCGCCTCTGGGGCCTCACTGCCCTTCCCTCACCGCACCCCAACTTTTGTTTTTCCTTTGAGTTACCAGACTGGTTGGGAGGGTTCCACGACACCCCACAGGGGCGCGAGACAGAAGAGTGAGAGCAGCAAGGGATGCAGCAGCGAACCCCAACACAGTAGCAGGAGCCATATGGGCGGGCACTCTCGCAGGGGGGCAAAGCCTGACACCAAATGGAAAGGGAACAGTACTCTCGCCAAGCGTCACTTGAAGACATCTGGGGGGTGGGGTGCCCCCATAAGTAGGTCACCAGCTCATTCTGTAGGTCACGCAGATCCCTGATTAACTAATTAACGCTCTTAACTAATTTAATTTTCTGCACTCGGTGCCACTCCACGGTGCCCAGATCAAGATTCCCGCGGGGGCCCTTCTCAGTGGTCCCAGCTGGGCTGGGTCGGTGTGGCAAGTGACAGCCACGCTGCCCCGTGGCTCTGTCCTAGGGAGCCGCCAGCTGACTTGTCCTGACTAGTCTCAAGGCAAGAAGCCGGGCGGGGCGCTCCACTCCGCCGGGGCAGGACCCGCACTTAGGACCCGGAACCTGGCATTACTCGGAGGCGAGCATCACGCGTCGCAGGTGAACGCCCGCCAAGACCGAGTTTCCCAAACCCGGAGGCGTATGGCTTCGTCAGGCTGGAACGGTTCAAGGGCTTCTGCGCGGGGGTTTCCGTGAAACTTAGATTATTCCAGCCTCCTCGCCAATTGTATTGCAAGGAATGATTGTTACTTAAATTGCTGATTTTGCTTTTAATGATCGGTCTGGGGCCGACACGAAATAACCCCGCGGAGAGGCCTGTTGACAGGGAAAGAGATGGATTCCAGGTACAGATCCGCAGAGGGGGCGCTGCCGCCGCGGGACCACCGGGGAGGAGCGCCCACCAGCTGGACGAGGACCCGCGTCTTTACTGGGGGTCAGGGCGGCCGGCAAAAGCGAAAGGCCGCGGGAGATTTCATTGGCACATTTGAATGTCGCTAAGTCTGGGTCCTGCGGCGAACAGGCAGGGAGCGTGTGGCAGAGAGGAGCCATAGCACATTACCCTGGAGCCTGGCAGGGTGCTCCCGGCCAGTCTGTGGGGATGCTGCGGCATCGGGAAATAGGAAGATTTAAACACTTACAGCACAGTATACCTCAAAGGTACAATGTAAACCAGCACAAGGGAGGCCATGTAATTCCCAATCAGGAGCCGCGTTGTTTGTAAAGAGATGAAATGAAACATCAAAAGGGGGAGGAAAGACGGCCCAAGGAAAAGTAAGCAATGACTTGGGACTGAGCGGCTTCTCACAGCAGCAACTCTGAGGGTAGGTTTAGGCAGCGGCAGCAGCAGTGGCATATATATGTGAGAGAGAGTCAGAAGCATTTTTATTTACCTGTATTTAGTTATTCATTTAGTTGTTTCCCCTGCCCTCAGGATGTGACCGAGGTTCCTGGTTCCTTGGGAGGTGCTTGGTGGGAGGAGGCAGACCCAACCACTACACCACTGAGGCATGCTGGCTTATATATTTAACATCAAATATATAATGTGGGGAAGGATTGCTCCTCTCAGGTGAATTTTAAAACAGGGTTTCTCAACAGCAGCACAATTGGCTCAAAATATCAAAGTCGTTATTTGCTGTAGGGGGCTGACATATGCTTTGTGAGATGCATCATTCTTGCCTCTATTCATTGACTGCCCATAGCACTCCCATCCCTGGTGTGACAACCAAATACTCTGGACATGGCTAATGTCTCTGGGAGGCAAATGTGGAGAATGACAGTGTTAAAGGAACTAGTGAGGAATCCATAAATCATTTAATAAATGCTGAAAAATCAATTTTAAAATAGGGAAACCCCACTTAGTTAGACCCTAATCACATGTCATATGCATAAATAACTTCCAGATGAACTAGAGTAAAAAGTGAAACTATAACATGCCTAAAAAGCTTATTTAAATATTTAGCTAACGCCTAGCTAAGGAAGCATCTTCTGACGTTTAGAAACAGAGGAAAAATCACCAAGGAAATATTGATAGCCTGGACCATGTAAAGCTAAAATGTCTGGCTAAAAGATGAATGAGGAATTATATGCTTGTCATATTTATAACAATAAGACAAGTGCTAATGTTCTTCATATATGGTGACAGTACCAATAAGAAAACAGCTATGTATCAGAAAATGGGCAAGAAATGAGCAAAGGTTTTACAGAATTACAAATGTCCATATTAAGTATACAAAAATTTTGCCAACTTTACCAGCAATTAAATGAAATTTTGAAAAATGAGTTTCCATTTTTATCCTGTCCAAGAGGTAAAGGTTTTTTTTTTTTTTTTAAGTGGTAGTAATTAATGTAGGTGAAGCTGTAGATAAATGGATATTCTCTACAGCACTGGTAATAAATGAGCCAGGCCCCTTTACACATTTTGGAAAACAATTTAATAAATATCAAGTGACTCAAGAAGGCCCCTAGCCTTTGACTTCATATTTCTACTCATAGAAAATGTAGCGGATTGAACTGTGTCTCCCTCAAAAAAGATATATTCAAGTCCTAACCTTGATTACCTGTGAGTGTGACCTTATTTGGAAATAGGGACTTTGCAGATTAGTTAGTTCTTGAAAAGATCAGTTGTATGGTGGAAGGACTGAAATGGTGCTGGTGAGCTTTATAGATGCTGATTTACAATGATGCACACCTTACACCTATATGATGTTACAGTGCAATGCTCCTTCGACAAAATGTTTAAAAAGATAAAGAAATTGTTATGGATTTAGGGTGGGCCCTAAAGTCAATGACTGACATCCTCACCAGAAACGGAGAGAACACAGAGACATACAGAAAAAGGCCAAGTGACGACAGGGGCAGGGATGGGCACCATCCAGGCACAAACCACGAATGCCAGGAGCCACCAGGAGCTGGAAGAGGCAAAGAAAGATTTTCCCCATAGAATCTTCAAAGGGAGCATGGCCCTGCCAACACCTTTTTGGTTTTGGATGCTGGTCTCCAGAACTGTCAGAGAATACATTTCTGTTATTTTAAAACACTGAGTTTGTGGTCATTTGTTGTGGCGGGTCTTGGAAACAAATACACTGCTGAAACATTCAATGATATGAATGAAGGTTTTATACAAAGATGTTCTCTGCATCATTTTTAAAAGCAAACAATTAAAACAATGAAAAGGAAGAATTAAGCTATTATATACCCATAGCATACTGTGTAGTCATAATAAAATGTTCTGAAGAATTTGTAACACCATAGGAACAAGCTTATGATATGTGAATAGAATATTTCAAAAAAAGGTATATGTGTAACATGACCCCCAAATGTAACTGTGTTACACACATTCCTAGGCATGTGCATGAACATGACATTTACTCACATGGGAAGCTCATGAGAGAAAACAGAAAATAGCACATAAAACTAACCATACACTAAAAGAAAAAGAAAAAAACAGTAACCATGACCTAGAAGAGTTTATTCAGAAAATATGTAATAGTAATTAGTCAATCAAATAATAAAAACTTGTAAGAAGGTGTTGAAAATAATTTGATAAAATTTAGTGCTTATCTCTTATAAAGCATCTAGGAAAACTAGAAATAGAAGCATTTATGAATAGCTCTATCAAACCATCAGCCAAAATCGTTCTTTGATGTGAAATGAGAGCTTTCCTATTAAACAAAATAGGCTGAACGAATATTATTACCATGATTATTAACACTATTCTGGCAGTCTTTACCAATTTCATAAGAAAAGAAACAGAAATAGGGTCTAGTTATAAAAAATATAGAAAGAGGGTATACCCTGGTGGCCTAGCAGTCTAGTGCACCGGGTATAGTCCATAGACAGCCCCAAGTCCCCAGTTTAAAACCTGGGGCCTAGGGAAAAACTAAGATAAACAACTAAATTTAAAAAAAAATACTTCTTTTTCCTTTCTCTTCCTGCCTGATTATCTACTCACTTTCATTCCTGCCTGAAGCTTTCCTTTTATATATCTATATCTATATATAGAGAGAGGGAATTATTACCTGCAATAGAACAGATAACTGATTAAAATGCTATTGGAATTAATGAGTATTCATATAAAGAGTTGGATAAACAATTAAAATTCAAATAGCTTTTAATTATACAGAAAAAAATGGAAACAACAGATTTACAATAGTGACAAAACCCATGAAATATCTCGGACTATTTATCATAAGAAATGTACATGAAAAATCCCCACAAAATTCTGAGACATAAAACTGAATACATGCTCTTGGAGGGTTAATTGGAACACTCTGAAGAAAGCTACTTTTGCCAAAGTCATTTAAAGATATCACATAAGTTTTAAAAACTCAAGGAGATTAATTTGGAATTTGACAGTACTTCTAACATCTATCTGGAATAACTATTGAAACACAACTGAAAATAAAAAATTTGTGTCTAAGTCACTTTCTAAAATCCACTTAATAATCCTAAAGAAAGTTAGTTTTATTTGGAAAGTCATAAAATAAAGTCATTCAATGTCTGTTTTTTAAGCTCTTAAATTAATAAAGATATTAGCATTTGTTATTCTGAGGTTTCAAAACTGAAAAGTATTTTCTTACTTTTTTTTCCTTCTGTGCATTATATCTTATGTATTTTATTCCTTTTTATCCTAGCTAATTTCCTCTAGGGAAATATGAACCCCTGGTAAGGCTTTGTGGTTATTTAAAAGTATCCATAAAAGCTTTTTATTTACTGATTAAATTTTATTTTTACATAAAGACAGGTTAGTATAATAAAAGAGTGATCTAGATTTGAATTCCAGCTCTGCCTCTTTTGCAGTGTGTTCCAATTTATTTGTTTTGAAAGTTAGATTAATATACTGACCTCAAATGTTTTCTGTGAGGGTAGAGTCACGTAATGTTTACCTACCACAGAGCTTGGCACTTACTAGAAACCTAGTAAGTGATTTATTGTTAAGTTATATACTTTCCAGCTTCTCTTTCTTTCCTGTTTGCTTGTGCAACTATTTACCTTTACTTAATTGCATGTCACTGTTAGATCACAGTTAGTAGTTCACACGTGTTGTTCCTAGGCAAGGGTGTAGTTTCTTAGAGAGAGACAGTAATGTTTTATTCTTCTCCACCCAACTCCCAGTGAATGCACTACTCCTTTCAGATACTCAGAGATGTGAAAGAAAAGAAGAAAAAGAAGGACCAGAGGGAGGGAGAAAGGACAGGAAGAGGATATAGATTCTCATAATACTTGTAAGATGTTTGTACTCTGGCAAACAATTTTATTTCATTGTTTCTTAAGTCTAATAAAATCTTAGTTATTTTAGCAGATGTACTGAATTGTTACAGAGAGGTCCCATAAATTGACACATACAAATCAGACTAAATCAGCGAGGAGCCAAAAAAAAAACCCATAAACGAATCTGTCCAAACCACTTCTTGAATTCCCATTATATATTTAAATGATTTCAGGGTTCTGGCTGTTAATGCTATTGTCCATCCATGGCTTAATTAGTGAAGAAATGTTGATGCATTGAAGACTCACGTATCAATAAAATCAAGAAACAGACTTATGAGTCCCATCATAGCAATAGGAGCCCTGCCTTGCTCTACAATATTATTTTGTTTTACTGTGTCTGTTCTAAACTCCAGGGTTTTATTTATGTGCAGTGGGGTATTATATCTGTCAAAAGAGAAGTGTTAATTTTTCACTTGTACATATAAAACTAAGCATAATTTTTCTGACTGCCTAACTGGTAAGCTTAGAAGATTTTTAATATCACCAAGTTAACAGTATGAGTCTTCAACGAGAAGACACTGATTTTTTTAAATGGCACCTAATGAAGCTCTAAATTAAACATAACTAAATGCCCAAATATAGGAGGAAGCCGATCAATGTCCAGGAAGAGGGAGGGTTTATGAAAGAGGTAGGTCTCAAAGCTATGGGCGCATGTCAGTAAACAGAACGGGCTAGAAAGGGCATTTCAGGAGGAAAATAAAGAACACAAGACCAGATTCAGGTGACGGGGGCAATAGAAGTCTACATAAAAATTGGAAGGAAAATGTGATAGATAAAATGGGTTCAGATTATACATGGCCTTAAATGCCAAAACCAGTAGTTTGGATTTAGTCCTAGAAACAAGACACTCTCATAGGAGGGTTCCTGAGTGGGACAGACCTTATGAAAATGAAATGCTGACAAGATGAGGCAGGCAACACAGTGCACAAGAGACTCACGTGGCCAAGAGACAGGAGACAGCGACAGCAGTGTGGAAAGACTGCAGTGCTTCCACACATGGAATCATTGTAGTTTAACACAGAGTTAAAATTCTATAGTGCCTGCGAACTGACCAGATTTATGTCTACACAGCAAATGGTGGAAAAGGAGAGCAGGCAGCAGTTCCAGATTGGATCAGCCCAAGGTCAGGCCTTGTATGAACCTTACACTTAGCATCAAGCTGATCATTAAAAGGGTCCAGGAGAAGACTGTACCCGTCACAACAAGCAGAAGCCACAGAACAGGGTCTGGGTATGGGCATAAATGTATGGGCTACAGCTAACGGAAAACTTTCAAGAGATGATAAGTCTTTAAAAAAAATAAAAGGTCCACATGAAAGACACCCTAACTAGGCTTTGGAGAACGTGAAGCGGAATCACATTACCATCAGTTAAGACAGGGAAAGACACAGTGTGGAAAATATTTCAGTCTGATCACCCAATCCTTGTTGAAGCCTCACTGATTAAGTATTATCCTTACACGAATATCACTTTTCAAAGCCCTTTTACACGCTACATCAGTAACTGGCATGTATATTGCACTTACTATGAGCCAGGCATCCCTGTACTCACAGCCCTAGGGCGGAGGTACAATCTTCCACTTCAGAGATGCACAAGGGTGGTGACCTGCCAACTACCTGTTGCTGAGAATGCTGGAGCCAGGACTGAGAACCCAGGGGACTAACTGCAGGATCTGTGTTCCCAGAACTCCCCTCCACTGCTGCTCATCCTACTGCTCTTCAGAGCGACTATTAGCTAAGGAAGATGAATCTGATTTATTTGACAAATACTTATGGAGTTCTTACCTAGCAGCTCCATCCCATGGATTGAGTTTCCAATGATGGATAAGCCACAGCCCCTACTCTGAAGAAGCTGACAGTCTAGTGAGCAAGACAGACAAATAAATTCAAACAACACTGATGAACAGAAACTCTAAGTTTGCATAAATCAAATAACTCATCCAAGCACATAGCCAGTAGAGAGGGTGATTAAGCCAGGACTTAAAAGTTGGTATTACATCTCCAAGTCTAATGCCTATTCCAAGCAATGTTGTTACTTTCTTTTCTGGTTTGGCTCCTGATACTCTCCTAAGGCACAGTGTTCTTTTCTGGGTTATTCTGACGGCCACTACCCTTGCCCACGGCTCGCTTGGGCAGATATGGGGGGTAAAGCAGTACTTGACAAACTGCACAATGGACAGCACCATAAGCCTGGAGAACATGGCAAGGAGCCAGGGGTAGAGGTTCTCAACACTAGCTGCTCAACAGAATAATGTGAAGAGCTGTAAACATTCAGGATGTACCCCAGACCAATTAAGCCAGATCTTTTTCTATTGTATTCTGTTGGCTGGACAGTATCAAAAGTGGTTTTCCAACTTCTTGCCTGTGACTGACAATAAAAAATAAATTTTATCTACTAACTTAGTATATAACAAATACATATATGTGAAATTGAAACTAAATTTTATGAATCAATGTTATTCTGATATATTTGTATTTATTTTCTTTATCATGCTATTATATTCTGCTCTCTGCTTCATTAAAAAAAAAGAACTGTTTTCATAGCACTGGGAACCTATAGTTTGAAAAATCACTGTCTCCTAAAACCCTGGGACTTAACTTCACACTTCAGGGTTAATAGGTAGATCATATTAATAGCTAACACTTGGTGGACACTTACTATATGCTGGGCATTGTTAAATGTTTCATATTCATTATTTTTTAGGTTCTCATAATAACCCCATAGGATAGGTGAAAGTTCTGAGATTTTATGCTATTGGCACAAGTTAGCCTGTCTCACTTTCATGGATGCGGGCAGAAGACACAAGACCCCTGGATCAGAGACAAAGGACTTTATTACCTACAGCAATATCAGACACCATCATGTACTGCTTAATGATGTTTCAGTCAACAATGACTGTGTACATGATGGTGGTACCAATAAGCTATGCCATACAGCTAGGTGAATAGTAAGCTATACCACCGAGGTTTCTATAATTACACTCTATGATGCTGTCACCATGACAAAATAGTCTAGACTCATTTCCCAAAAGTACCCCCCTCATTAAGGGGTGCATGACAATACTGAGTAGCTGATACTATAATCAGTATACTGATAGCAAAAATATCAGTATTTTCTTGCACCAGTTTCCCAGCTCCAATTTCTACAAACTGTCACAAAGAGGACCATGTGATTTCTTCACACACAGCGAGAAGCATTACTGGAGGAAACTCGGAATTGAGGGAAAGAAAATCTATTACACTAGATATATGCATGCTGGCCCTTTGCTTCTCAGGGTGACACTATCTCTGCTATCCAAGGCTGTTCACTGCACATTTTCCTTGAAAAGACAGTCCAGATCAAAAGGTCCCTGGTGCCTCTCTTTGTAAGACCTGTTAAAAAGCAGGGGACGAAAGGAGTCTCTCAATAGCAAGTGAATACTGATCCTCACTTTGTACATGAGGAAAGGATGGCTTAAAAAGGATTTAATTAACTTTTTCAGTTAACACATTCAATGACTCAGGTCTATATGACACCTAAGACTGTGCTGAAGACACCCTCTTACATAGCCAATAGATTATGCCACAGAAAGAGAGGAGGTATTTGTCATTCATGTGATTATTCAGAAGTGAATTCTGTCTATACAGAGGCTATTAGTTAATGGCCATATGCAATAATTATACTAATAGATCTATAGTGTTTGGTTTGAAGAAATGAAGTGTCTGACACAACACAAAGAGTGGTTGCAATTTTTACTCTCTTTAAATCCGGAACACAATGCAAGCAAAAAGAAAGCTTTTAGTTGAAAGTTATATTGTATAAGCAAGCTGATGAAATTGTTAAGATTCCTGTTTTGAATGAATATAAACTTCCTGCCAATATCTCAATATTGTTCTTTTTCTTGGACCAACAGAATTTGGATTTATTAATTAGAACTGTCATTTTAACAAATCAATAATATCCTATACTGTTAAAATCAAGAAAGACAGGGAATACTTATTTTCCACCAAAACTACTCAAAATTCAATTTTGTGTTAACAATTGCAAAAATCCATGAATAAGATCAACTTCCAAATGGTGACCCAATAGGATGCACTTTCAGGTCTTTCCCTACAGAGGCCACCCCTCCCCCCCAATCACCTATTTTCCTGAGACAAACACCAATAAACAACCAGCACTTCAGCTGGAGACAGATGGGCTGACAACTAACGGTGGGTGAGGGCATCCAGCGCGGTTCTCAGCTAAGCCACAGATTTGGATTTGGGATGGTGCTTGGGAGTCTCCGGAAGCGCAATGGCGCAAAGGCTAGGGATTTTGGAACAAGTTGCCGGGGCAGGGAGATGCGGGCCCAGTGGAGCTGAGATGAGAAGCCATGAAGAGCCGACTTGGGAGGGGGTGAGAGGTGAGGCAGCGCACCGGGTTGAGCTGGAGCCCATACAGTGAAATTGTGCTGGGTGCAGCCATAACCAGAAATCAGCCAAGTCAAAGCCCTCCCACAAACATTTCACCCTAGATCCTGGGGGCCACTGAGCGGAAATCCCGCCCACTACATATCCAACCACCAGAAATCCCACCCATCAGGTGCCCCAACCCCTGGAATACAGTGAGAAGGCAGTCCCAAGCCTCAACGCTACCTGCTAGCGCCACCATGTGGGTAGAGGCAAAACTGCAGCCTGATTGCCCATCCTGGGCAAGTTAAACCTGTGCAACGCCAGGGAAACCAAACCCTCAGAAATATTAACAGAATGTGGAATAGACCAAAGGCACAGAGAAATACATGTGAAAGGATGGACCAAATCAAAAACCCAGGGGAAATCTGAATACATCAGGCATATGTAAATTATCTGAAGAGGAATTTAGGGTAACGGTGATTAACATACTCATGGGAATCCAGAAATCAGTAGAGGCAGTAAACAAGAATGTCAGGAAGCAAAGAGAAGAATTAAAACTAGACATCCAACAGGAAAGAGACACGATAGCTGAATTAAAGAACTCAATAGAGGGACTCAACAATAGGATGGATGAAACTTCCAATAGAATCAGTGATCAGGAAGATAGGACAGAGGAACTCAATCATGCAAACCAGCAAAGAGATAAAAAATTCAAAGAATTGAAGACAGCGCCTCTGGGATAACATCAAAAGGAACAACACTTGCATTATAAGGGTCGCAGAGGAAGAGAGAGAAAAGGGGGCAGAAACCATATTTGAAGAAATAATAGATGAGAACTTCCCCAATTTGAAGAATGAAACAAACCTCCAGGTCCAAGAAGCTCAGAGTTCCTAATAAATCCAAACAGAAATACACCTAGACACATCGTCATAAAAATATCAAAAATACAAGATAAAGAAAGACTATTAAAAGCAGCCAGAGAAAAATGTGTCACATACAGAGGAGCACTCATAAGACTGTCAATGGACTTCTCAAATGAAACCCTACAGGCCAGATGGCATAATATATTCAAAGGGCTGAAAGAAAAGGAGTTTCAACCTATGATACTATATCCGGCAAGATTATCATTCAGAACTGAAGGAATGATAAAAACCTTTTCTGACAAGCAAAAGTAAAGGTGTTTATCACCACAAAACCATCTTTGTAAAAAATATTAAAGGATGCTCTATAAAGCATAAAGAAACTACACAGAAAAACAGTTAAGACAGCAAACACACCATAGTGGGTATTGTCTGCCAGCCTTGATCAAATTAAAACCCCCAACATAGTTTCTTGCTTCTAGTCCTTGTTCATCAGTACAAGTCATCGACAACCCGGTAGAAGTGTCCCTTAGTTGCCTGCCAGCTTATGTGTACTTCCGATGAACTAGTCCTGACCTCAGACAACACAGTGACTTTCTTCACCACCAGTGGACAACTACACCTTCTCCAGATGACAAGAATCCCAACCTTAGGGAAAGGTTCCATCTTTTCAACATGTTCCTTCCTTTGATACTCAGCTCTCATTCCCAGAGTACATGTTAGAGCACTCAACCCTTTTACAGTTAGTGCCCCAGTGTGATTCATAATTACATGTAAGCTTTCCATGTTTTCATTAAAAAAAAAAGAATGCAGGGCGCCCTGGTGGTCTAGTGGGTCAGTGCAGCAGGCACAGTGCGTGTGCCTCCCAAGATCCCCTTCAGGACCCAGGACCAGGGGAACAACCAAGATGAACAACTAAATAAAATAAATATGTCTTCCTCCTCTTAAAAAAAAAATCCACAAATAAACTACTATCCTAATCTTTAAAGTGGTTACAAGTCAAACCAATAGCAATTTCCAAAGGAAAAGTATTCACAAAAGATGAATGTCAATACAGAAAAAGAGACAAAGAAAAATAAAGGAATTAGCTATTTCTAATTTGCAATAGGCCATTTTTCCTCATTATTTTCTTCAAGGACCCTATAAAAAAGAGTATCAAAGGGTCAAATAGCTAAGCTTTTCAGCTTTACAGGTCAGGTGGACTCTCAGGTGGGAGTCAGGAGCAATAACAGGTAATATGTAACCAATGGTCATGACTGCATTCAAAAAAAATTATTCAAAAATAACTTGCCAGAGTGCCCTGCTGGAGCAGCAGTTAGATCCATCGCTTCCAAAGGAAGAAGCCATATACCCCTGGGTTCGAGTCCTCAGCCCTGGGGGAAGCAACTAGTGTGAACAACTAAATAAAAATAAAGATGCTTCTTCCTCTCTTTTAAAAAAAAAAAAGAAATTTGCCACTGTCTGTCCTCAGACACCACAGTGGGATACAAAAAAAGTGACATAATTTCTATACACAAAGAAATAATAATTTAATGGAATCATGAGGAAAATATGCAACAAGCAAACAAATCTATATATGAAACTGAAGTGAGGCTAGGTTCAATACTGGAGTCCTGTAGTCAGCCTGGAGAAAGAATATTTTGAGAACTAATGTAAAATATTCATAGGCTAAAAGCAGAATGGAGTCTACACATTTTTCTGTGATGACTGTGGTCATGCCAAGACTCTAAGAAATAAATTATGTGGCTTCTAAAGACTTTTTCTAGCTCTTAGATGTTCAACAGGGGAGCAGGCATCAACCAGAACTATCCTCTTTAATTTCGCATGTGATAAAGTGAGTTAAAAATCTGTGCTATGAATAAGGAGAAAATATCATTGAAAAAAAGGTTACTCTAGGACAGAGGACATTCTAGAGACTTCACAAATAAATAATGCCCAATAAGTAACAAAAAATACCATTTCTGCATTGTCAAGTTTATGACTCTATAAATGAACATTCCCCTGTTCCAGTGGCCTGATCTTAAAAGATCATGATGTTAAAAAAGAAAAAAAGGCTCACACTGTACCACTATATGATCATAATGGTATCCTTTCCCCAAATCAATTAATGGTAAATATTTGTTTTAATTTTTACATGCAAATATATACAATAAAAATTTTGGTATAAAAGTACAACCAACCCCTTTTAATAAAAATTATTTTTGTGCCATGTAGAGGCTCGATCAAAATGGAAAAAAAAAACAATCCAAATGCCATAGAAAATAATATCAGCTTTCTCAAGAACAATTGCATTAATTGCTAAAATTATAGGGGGAAGAATACAGGTCTTGTAAACACTATGCACACAAGACTGGAAAAAATTCAAAATGACATACTTTTGAAGTTCAGAGTATGTGGGAACATAATACCAAGAGGAAGAAAAACTGTCATCTGTAAGTTAATATTTATGCTACTACATGGAAGTATATTTCAGTTACTAGTGTTTTATGCTAATACAGTATAAGTTTTAGCAAAAAGTAGAATTTATACATTCCAGGAGATATATTTTTAGTAGACATTTCAGTACAATTACACTACAGACTTCTAACTATAATTCAAAAACACTCCAAATTCAGTTTAAAAATATTTCTATTTGTATTGCTTAATAATGGTATTAAATGTCTTTAAAATGTTCTATAGTGAACATCATTATTTTCTCAGTAGCAACCTAGAGCCAAGAGTCTTGATTATTTAAAAATCACAAGGTTGGAGCACCCTGATGGAGCAGCAGTTAGATCAGCCACCTCCGAAGGAGCACAGTTCACATTCATCCCAAGGACCTGAGTTTGTGTCCTGGGTCTGGGGGAACAACCAATGTGAACAACTAAATTCAATTAAAATAAAATGCTTCTTCCTCCTCTCTCTTCCTGCCTGTCTATTCACCTTCATTCCTACCTGCACATTTCCTTTTTAAAGATACAAACAAAAACCTCCCACAAAGTTGTATAAATGATCTCTTCCTTTTCAAAAACTATGCTCATTTTTGTCTGTATGAAACAGAACTCTATGCAAATCTTCAACCACAGTGTAACCCATGGAGCTCATCTTGGCTCATCAAAGCAGTGATGCAGATGCTCCAATAGGAACTATGCCTTTTCTAAAGTATGAAGCCAGTGATCACTGTCCTTGGCTAAAGATGGCAATGGGCTGATATGAGTTCATGGGGCTCATTATTTCACACATACACATACACACAAAGAAACACATTTATATCGACCACATGATTGCTGTCAAATTATTAAACTGTCAACTAAAAACAAGAAGCCAGCCAGAGGCAGGAGCCCACCTCCCACAGGTGGACCTCACTGAAGATGGTGTCAACAGAGGGATTCTCCAGAGCTGACCACTCTGTTGCCCTGGGCACAGGCTCAGGGTTATGCTGGCTGATGCTCTTGAATTATGTAACTGGAAAAGCATGTCACCATTGCTTCTTCTGCATCTTAAAACTCACCCTAAAAGGCCATTTGAATATTGTAAAGTAGTTCAGCCAATCTGAAGCTACCTCATTCCCATTTGAACGTTACAGAAATCCAGAAGGATGAAGATGGAAGGAAGCTGTCAAAGTTGTATGCAAATGAAAATCATTTATGTTGTGTTTAGTTCCCTGTGCCAAGGTTCTATGAACATTCATCTTCTTTTTCACTTTTCTTCCCATCTGATGCCAAGTCAGAAGAAAGTCAAATTTCAATGGCTCCTTTTCTTTGGAAGGCCAACGTATTTTTTCAAGCTTCTTAGAACTAAACTAAGGGATGAATCCATCAAATCAATGGAAACAATAAGCTTCATGATTTTTCTGCCAGAATACTGAGATGGACAACCTAGAAGTCCGATTTCTTCATAAGCGTCACTATCCCATGGTAAAACTAATCTTCCATTTGGTGAAGGACAACAGTATTATATCTTCATCAGAAGTAGAGCATCTGCAGCCATGAATACCTTAAGGATTTTTAGTGTGTTAGGTACATCATGGTTAGAAACCATGATGAGAAGCTATTTCCTCTTCTATTCTACCTGACAAAGTCTATGGACAAGTGATCGCTTGTATTTAGTTTGACCTTGAAGAAAAACTGAAATCTACTTCCAAAACGAAATTAGTTTTACTTTCTGGATTGCACTGAAAAATTGAAAAAAAGATTCCCAGCCTCAACTTTAAGATATCTCCTTTTACATGAACTTCTTTCTTTTTTCAAAAAAAAGAAGAAAGGGAAAGGAGGAAGAAGCATTTTGAACAAAGAGAAGGAAGCACTTGTATTTATTTGTTTACTGACTTTTCGTTGTTCCCCCAGGCCAGGTCCGCAAATCTGGGTCCATGGGCTTTACCTGGTCTATGGCCCCAGCTGTCAGCTTAGTGCCTGACCCATCAGGGCTGACTTAGAAATACTTAAAACAACATTGTTTTCTATGTTTTATATTAAAAATATATCATGAGGTACTTAAAGGTAGGAAGTGAATTTTTAAAAAATGTATACTATAGTACAAAGTGGGAACTTAATAGTAGACATATCTATTTAGACAATTTGTCATTATTTGCTACAAGCTACTATGTAGAAGTTAGGAAGTGGATAAAGGAGAAGAAAGACTGCTGAGATGCAATCTGTAGTTAGTCTCAGGGACATTCAGGTTTCTTTGGGCTGACTGTCCAAGGGCAGTCACCTTCGGAAGTCACATGCAGCAGTGAGGCACTTTCCAGCCTAAATGGTCAATGAGTCCCTTCTCACCTTTCAGGCCTTACAGAAGAAATAACTATTGTCAGCTCATTTCTGCATTTGTGCAATGCTGTACAATGTGTGAGTTTCACTCATCTGCAGATGCCCATCAGTGTATCACTATCACATTGCAATAAGGGAAGTAAAGTGGCTGAACTCAGGGACTGTCACTAGGACACTTCCTGGGGTTCAGACTTAGGGGGATTGTCGGTACTCTGGGATCATGACAGTGTTGACATCCAAGGGCAGTTGGAAGAAAAAGATAAGACAGTGTATACAAAACATTCAGCACGGAGCCCTTGATAAGCATGTCTTAGATGATTGTTTCCTGAAGGGAGTCCCAAACCTACTTTCAGAGGCAGCATTTTACATCTTTACCCAGCATGCATACATGCATTTATATAATCATAATACAAATAATTACCATGCTCATATATAGTGATTACTATTGTTAAAAAATAAAATTCAACTAAGTAAATTTAAAGATCCTAATGGCTTTATTCAACATTCATGAATCGGGCAGTATCCAGTCTAGCAGACAGAAAGGAGCTCTGAGGATCTGTACAAAGTAAAAGACTTTTATAGGCATAAAGGAACAGGAAAAGGAAGTTACACTAGGCAAAAAGGGGACTGGTTATTACAAAGTTTCTCTTCTTCAGGGGATGGCAGGAGTTTCAGGCAGATTACCTACCTAGTGCTGATCAGGCAATCCCTGATGGACTAGTTTAAGATTCCGTTTCCTTCAGTTCAAACTGTAAGTATGTTAAGTCTGTTTGGTGACTGCGGGTGAGCATAAGTGACTCCATTTTGGGCCTATCAGCTTGTTTGTAACACCACAGTTGGACTGGCTGGTACAGAGGCAGGATTTGAAACCAAGGGTCCTGTTTCTGCAGCACTTCAATCACCTGCCTGTGGCCTTGCGCTTGCTGTCACAGGTGCACCAAAAAGTTTTACCAAACTCTAGTCAACCCCCCAGGAAGGATGCACAGTGATAATTCTTAGTCTAGTTACATTCTATTTCATTTTTTTTAAATGTCGATGCTAATCTGTTAAATTAATTTCATCACCTAGGACATACGGTTTGAAAATTACTGTCAAGTGTGGGTTGAAGAAAAAAAAGTTATCAGTCATTAACAATAAAATAAGTTAAATAAATATATTATCTCATTTTAAAGACTGTGCTGTTCTATTTTGCATGGTGCATATATTTTAAAAAAGGATTATGTGGAGTCTTTCCTAAATTTATTTAAGCATCCTCATCCTCTTGTAGGATGGACACTAATTTGGGAAATGTCATCCTAGAATATTAACACCATAAAGGCAGAGGAAGTTTGGGGGGTTAATTTTGTTTATATTTGAAACACATGTATAAATACATTTGATAAATTTCAAAATAATTGATAAGAGTTCCTCCCAGGGAGGGGGCACTCCCAGGACCCTGCGTGCCGGCCTGGGGAAAGCATCCTCAGTAACAAGACTGGGTGAGGGGAGGTCATTTGTCCAAGAGAAATTAGCTGAGAGGCAGTGTGTGTTGTGAAAAAGTCTAATTTAAAATGTTCGTCTCATTGGTCAAAGTAATTACTTTAATTAAAGCAAAGTAGTAAAAAAAAGTGGAAATAACATGATAGATACTGAAGTGTCATTTTAATGGTTTTACTAAAATTAATGGTTATATTTTAAGTGGATTTGTATTTCCATAAGGGCTTGGTGAGGGATCTGGGTTTGAAGCTCAAGAAAAGATACCAGGCAAGAAGGGCCCCAGAGGCAGAGGCTTCAGCCTCTCCTTGAGGCAGGGGGACTCCTTTATCAGATTTTCTGTAGGGACTCTGTGATTTCAGGTGAGATGGGGCGCCGTTGCACATTGCTATCTGCTTCCTGCCTCTCTACAAATTCCTTCCCTTTGAAAATCTGAAAAGTGCATAAAGCTACTCTAAGAATATATGATTACATGATGAGCAAGCAAGCAAATTAGGTTCAAGTTCAATAACACAGTTACAAGAAGACAAGTATCTAAACAAATCTAGGTGACAATTATTTTTTTGACTAGCAGACACATGGAATTTTAAAAGAGAAACTATTCTTTTTTAGAGATGAACTTCAGCATAAAATACGCTCCTTCCAGAGTAAATGCAAGTGTTTTGTTTTTTGTTTTTTGTTTTTTTTTCTCCATAACAGTAGGATTATAAGGCCAAATCTTGGGCATGCCCTGATGGAGTGGAAGTTGGGTCCACTTTCTCAGTCAGAGCAATCCACATACATCCTAAGGACCTGGCTCCGTGTCCTGGAGTGGGGAAAAGAACCAAAATGAGCAGCTATCTGCCTGGCTCTGCTTGCCATCATTCCTCCCTGCAACTTTCCTGTAAAATAAATAAAGAAATACAGTAAAATATTAATTCAGGTTTCAATCAAAGCCATTTTCCACCGTTTTCTAATGAAGGAATAATTGTCATCAAGTGTTATCTCTGTAGGAAGTAGCTGGAGAGAACTGAGAGCTGCTTCATCCAATATGATGGCCACCAGCCCCATGTGACTATTTTAAGTAAAATAAAATACAGTATAAAAATCAAGTTCAAACTAGCACTAGGCCCATTTCAAGTAGTTTATAGCCGCATGTGGCTCATGGCTACCACAATAGACAAATTACAAAACATTTCTGCCACCACAGAAAATTTTATTGAACAGCATTAATTAGAGAAAGGCCGTTTACAGATGTCAAAAAGAAAATTGTTATTTTCTCAGTTGGTAAAAGAGTTTTCCAAGCCCTACCAAACTGAGCTGACTTGACTTAAAGTACTGTGGGTTTGAATCTGAAGGCTATTAATATCTATTAATATCTCAAAATATCATTATTATGGGCTTGTCCAAAATTTTCTTTGCACTAAGACTTTTCATTGCCACAAGCTATCTTTCAAAATCCAAATATGACAGGAAATAATATTTAGTGATAATGATACCTTGTTAAAGTTCCATGAATCTATGCACTAGTTTGAAAGTACTTAAGAGCAATTTATGAAAAAACATAAAGATATGTAGTATCATCAGGCTCAGGAATAGAAGTTTATACACAAAATAAGCAGAGGAACACTTCTTACTCGTAGAAAAAGGAAAGACCCAGATTTAATAACACATAGTTTGAGAACTTTAACAAATATCTCATTTGAGCCTCAACAGAATCTCATCACCACTGCAGTGTGGATTCTGCCTGCTGCAGATTCTTCTGGTGAAGAGGAAGAATGTGAGGTAATACATTATCTTGTCAGTGTCTGTCTTGCTTAATTGGTTACCGAACTGATCCCAAGTGGCCAGATTACAGTGAAACCAAATGGCTAAGATAGCAGGGGACAGTTAGCTTGCTTTCTTTCCTGACTCCAGGCTGCCCTGCTAAGCTGTTCACTGTACAGCAGAGGTGAGCCTGGGTCACAGGGAAACAAGGTAGGTGTGCAGACAAGAGTGTAAAGGACCATCCCTTTTGATCACAAAGCAGGTGAAGTGAGTGCGCACGCACATGCCCTGCAAGATTGTCATAAGCATGATTGTAAGGGTTCTATAACAAAGCCTAAACATAAGGCATTATTATGTTATGTTCATGCAAAAAATGTATTACATGGAGCAAACCATCTCCCCTCAGAGCATCCTGTGAAATTTGAGGAGAAAAACATGAATTAAGCAATTGCTATAAAGACACTCTAATGCTGATTTAGATAATCCAAACACATTGCCTTCAGCTAATGGCAGATTACAGTAAACAAGCATTTTCCAAACACCTTAATGCATTTGCTTAATGTATTTGCAGAGTTGTAATATCTATTAGTAATGTTAGCAGAACTTCTGTATCCTTTTATTTACCATGTCCAGTTTTTGAGCTTCCAACTTGGGAACTTGCAAAATATGTATTAAATAATGTATCAGTAAAGGACATATCATTAAAATTCCCATGCTTATGCCTTGAAGTTCATTAAAAAATGACAGAGACAGTTAATCCTGGAAACTTGGTGTCTCTAGGACACATAGAAGAAAAAGTTTGGGATTTAATGCGTGAGAACTTAAGACTACAAAATTATTTGATCTGCAAATAGCACATATATGCGCCTAACAATTTTTCCTTGAAAACTTGAAGTAGGCCAAGTTATTAACTAATTAACTGCTACAAGGGAGTTTATACATCCACATCACCTATCCTTTCTATGAACTGCAGCCTGGAATGGAGTTAGGGTCCTGCATCATTAAGACTCTGCCTTTGATTGAAGCAGGAAATGAAGTAGTAGAAATTTTTGTTACTGTTTAGGTTTACTTATTTTATTAGATTCAAGAACTTTTTTTTTTTTTTTTTTTGGTTCAACATGTCATTAGTATATTTGGATTCCTAACAGGTCCTCAAAATGTGCCAGTTTGAATGACTTTACCCCAACTGAGATACGTTCTCATATTCTTGGTTACAATCCTAGCTCAGCAGAAAAAGAAAACAGGGCCGTAATAAATCTGACCCCCCCAAACCCCCCCAAAAAAATCACTTTAGTGTTTGGAATACAATAAAGTGCTGAGGAAACAGAGCTGGACATAGAAGAGGAGTGAATTGAGAGAAAACGCATACGGAGCTTAAATGGGGGAAACCCCTCTTGTTTTCCATTTGATTGATTTAAGGAGAAAAGCACTAATGAAGGGTTCTCTCCAGACTCAGAACTAATCACTTTCCCCCACCACGGATGACCAGTCTCAAGTAAGCCACCTACCGCTGCCTCCCCTGAGAAACCAAACACCCCATTGCTTCCCAAGTGTGCACCCAGGAAAGGAAAGCAGGACGGTGCCTTCCGAGAGGAGGTTGCTGCTCTGGGCACCGCAAGTTAGTGCCTCCTCCCCGGAGCCCCGGCTTCCCGAGCCAGCCGGACTTGGCTAAAGGTAAAGTGCATGGTGAAAGGCAGATAGACCCGGGGCCAAATTCGGGGTCACTGGGGACCGGAGACCACCCGACCACAAAGGGTCTGCGTCTCCGGAGGGGCGGCGGGCGGAGACACCTGTCAAAGGACGGGACCCGCGCGGCAGCCGGCGGGCGGCGCAGGGGCTCGGCGGACGGCACTGCGGCGGCGGTGGCTGCGGGGACCGAGGCGTGCCCATCCGCGCTGGGGCGCGGGGAGAGCCGGCCGGGGCTCCCGACACCCCCGGCAGCCGCGCCTCGCTCGGGGCGTGCGCCCGCGGGGGACTCGGGCCGGCGAGGCGCTCCGAGGAGGCAGCCGGAGCGGAGCCGGGCCCCACGCCCCGTAGGACCCCGCCGCCCGAGCCCCGCCGCAGCGCCCGCCGCCGGCTCTCTGCCTCCGGGCTGGGCGCGGAGCCGGGCCCGACGCCCCCTGGCTGCCGGCGGGCCGGGTGGAGGAGGGGCGCCGCGCCTACCTGCTCCGGTCCGGCGGGGCCGCGGTTGGCTCGTGCGGCCGTGACCTGCGGCGGCGGCGGCGGCGCGGCGGCGGCGGTGGCGGCGAGGAGGGCGCTTCCTTCAGGAAGGGGTGGGATCTGCTGGCCTGCCCGCCCGGCCCCCGCCCGCCGCGCGGCGGCCCGCCCCCGGCTTATTCGGGGGACCCCTCTGCGGGGATCCCGGGAAGGGCTTCTGCCCGCCGGCCTTCGGCTGTCGACCACCCCTGGAAGCCCCTCCTAGTTACCCGAGGCTGGAGCCGAGTGTGGACAGTCAAACCGCTCCTTTGCAAAGCCTTTGTGGATGCGTTTGCTGGTGCTCCTCACCCAACAAAAGGAAGGACGGAGTCTGGGATCCTCCGCCTGGTGGTTATTTATTCCTGACCTGTTCTAACCTTCTGGCTGCTCCCTTCTCTCCACACACCTGGGGTTTTTGCACATAGCAGCTAAAATGCATCTTCACACCTGCTGGCTGAAGGTAGTTCCCCGCCACTCAGCGCTCTCCCGCGGGTTCCCTTCATCCGAAAGAACAAACCCAGGGCCAACTTTTGACCTAGCAATGAACAGCGGGCTCTGAGGCCGCCCCGCCAGCCCCAGCTTACGCTCTTCCTCCCGAGTCTCCTCCGAGTCTGTCAAAACTGTATTCAGCGGTATTTAAATAGCATCTCCCACCCGGACCCCAGTCTGCCAGTGGCACCCTGGAATGACCCTGCATTAAACGTGAACCATGCCATTTTTCTCATTCGCTCACCATTAAACTTCTATTGCAATGTACTCTTCCCGAGCGCCCACGGGAGGACACCTACCCGCCTTAGACTGACCTCCATTATTCTGGGGGCTCCGAGCCACACCTGTCTCTTTTAATCTGTTGCTTCTTAAAGCACACATTTTAACTTCTCCAATACAACATTTCAGAACGCCCTCCAACTCTTGTGATTATTGTCTATGTATGTGTGTGTATGTCACTGCATTCTCCTGGCTACTAGACTGTTTCTTGAGGCCTTAACGAATGGATAATTATCCATTCAATTAAAACAGTAAAGTAAAAAATTCTAATCTAGAACCCTGCGAGAGTATTATTAAATTTTGTGGGGGTTCGCTTATGTGTATTGTTCTGAGATTAACTACAGCTTTCATCCGACTCTCAAAACCATCTGTGACTCCCTCAACTTTAAGAATTGCCTGAGGCCCTTCTATGAATGAGCCCCAGCTCTGATGTGACAGCCACCCAACTCTCTATGCCAATCACACCTCTGAGATAACTGAAGGAGTCCTCGCCCTTCCACTCCATTCTTTCAGAAATTCTGGATCCATCCAAGTAGTGATCCTTCTCAATTCCTCTCAATTCTCTCTGTTCATCAGAATCACCGATGTGGACTTAAAATATATACAGATGTGTGGATCCACCTCAGACCCTTTGAGTCAGTACGTGAGGTCCCGGCTAAGAGGAAGGGGAGAGGAATACATGGGTTTTTAAAAAGTTTTTATTATATGGGTATTTTTACAGACACAGGTGATTCTAACATGCCATGACTAAGTCATTGTCTTTCCTGGGTTAGGGTCCCTGATGTATAAAATATCCTTACTTTTTCTTTTCTCTGTGGAAGAAATCTTGAAAAATTTTTTCATAATGTTTAATTTATTTGAAGTTTTCATTTTTACTTAAAAACAGGCCCATTTTGGCTTGAGACCAATATGAGTTTATAAGGATAGCAGGCTCAGTGCTATTTGTCAGCAGCTGTAAATCATTGCCACCTTCATCTCCAAAATGTTCCTCCAAATAAACCCAAAGTGAAATCATTACATTCCTGACAATGATATTGACAGCTAAAATATTATGTTCAAATGCTGGCTAAGAAAGAGTTGGTTACTCTAAGCAGATTCTGTGCACGTCATGAGAGTTCTAAAGAAGCTTCAAGAGAACCAAAGATGAGCAAAACGTAAGTTTGTCTGTGCCCTTCTCTTTCTTTTATTGGCCTTAGTATCCCACCCATTAAGATGCGTCTACCATGTACTCAAAAGGACCTTAGCTATTTTAATCATATATAAGCATAAGATCAAAATGCTATCTGTATTCTTAAATGATCTGTGGACAATATTCCAGAATGCTTCAGGCTTTGAGGAAGGTGCCAAACACAGAACAAACAGCTTTAAGGTCTGCAGGCACATGCCAGCCACAACCTTTGTGGGGCAGGACTGAGGTAGCACATTTCCTTGGGCTCATGAGGCAGTGTGATTTTAGCACCAAGTCACTCTCCCGTGTCTGCTGACCTAACTCTGGTGAACAGCTCAGGTGATCATCTGGTAGTGATTTTTCTGAAATAAGTGAACTTGTTATCTAACTGAAATTGCTACAGAACATGTAGAATTACAAAGACATTCTGTATTCTTGTGCATCTTCTTTCTCTTGGGCTGCCAATTTGGTGTTGTTCGTGACTGAAATCACTTCCCTTGTCAGTTGGAAAAACAGATTTGAGTTGTACAACTTATAAACAACACTCACAGAATTCGGGGAATCCCTACCATGGTCAAATTGCCATGAATCTCATTATAATAAAAATCTCTGAGTACCATTGTTACTACCAACTGTTTTCCAACTACTGAAAATTCAAGTTATCTTAGATAAACAACAAAATCATAAAAAATTAATTGAAATGGCACTGATTTTACCAGCATCTTCCTATTAAGAAAACCTTGTAGTTGGAAGGAGAATGAGAATATATTTGAGAGCAGGATGTGAAATGGGAGCTGTTATTTTATTGCCATTTTGAGAGAAACCCCACATAATAGTTGTCAAGTCCTCTCACATTCCAAAACAAGGTACAGGACCCCATGGAGGACTTGCAAAACAGTTGCCTTAACTTCTCACTTACCTGAAAGGTATACAGGCTTTGAAGGGAAGGCTGATGAGACTGCTGTGGATTAGCGGAGGGAGTCTGTGGATGGAGTTGTAGGTGTTCTGAGGCCCCGCCTATATGCCTCCCCCACCAGGGGGAGGGCAAAGCGGACTTTTCTTCACCTTAAGTTTGGTGACAGGGACTGGTGAGAGGCAGATCTCTCTTGGAGAACTCAGGATGTGCCCCCTGCAGTTTGAGAAACCATGGACTAATGCCCGAGAAATCTAAAAAGCTGGAGTTGGCAGAGTAGCTTGAACACAGGGTAGGGATATGGTTGAGAGCAATTTACTCCCATTGAAGACAAGTTTGAGAGAGAGACAGACAGTGTGGGATGGGCTTGGATTCTACCCAAGAGGCAAAGAGACCTGGGCAAGAGAAGCTAGAGGTTTGCCTCTGGATGCTTTGGGTCCCAGGGAAGAAAGAAGTCAGAGGGAAAATGAAATTTCCTGTGCCAAGGACATGGGTGGGGAAACATTTTGCTAGTAGGGTGGTGTGGTGAGGATGGTCCTGAAAAATCTACAAAGTGGTCATGAGATAAGATGTTAACTGAAAATATCTCTAAGATGTTCCCTGGAAACTCCAGAGAAATTCATAACCGCTAGAGCTAGCCAAGACATTCCTGCTCCCTTTTTATCTAGGAGAAGCTGGGCATCATAGTGGATGTAGAAGGAAAGGGGAACCTCCAGACTGGAAGACATACAAAGGAAGCCTACCCTTGCTCCCCTCTGCCCCTGGAAGATGGAGTTTTTTCTTACTACGCTGAACCAGATAGACAAATTACTAATGTAAGACTACACAGTTGTTCTTTTTTCTTCTAAAGATACAGGCAGGAATAAAGGCACGTAGGCAGCCAGGCAGGAAGACAGAGGAGGAAGAAGTACTTTATTTATTTTTATTTAGTTGCTCACACTGGTTGTTTCCCACTGGATCCAGGACTTGAACCCAGGGACATGTGGCCTATGCTACTTTGGAGGCAACTGACTGAACTGCTGCTCCACTAGGACGTGTCAAGACTACGTTTTTAAGTAAAAGTAGTCAAGGCCTTTTTATTGATAGTGACCCCCTCCCCAAAATCATAGGTCCTACACATTAATTCATCCAAGGGGCAGAATAAAAACTCTCCCCACAGAGCAGGTTTGAACAGACATAACAGAAAAGATAAAACTGTTTTCTGATGATCTGCTGAGTCAGTATATCAGCTATACTTTCAAATACAATGCACTCCATGTTTAACCATAAAACCTCTGAAGATGCCTCATTCTGGCATTTTACCTGATTTACAAATAATGACGTGTTCGAGAAATCCCCTTAATCCTACTTAAGCTTTCCAAAAAAAATCCTAGCAGTAAGGATACTGGATTGATAAAAGATCCAAATGGACCTAAGTGGTGATTTCACCTTCTATTAAATAGCTTACTGCTATGATGTCCTCATCTCTAAAGGACTGGGATTAGGTAACATGTCTCTTTTAAGTCAGAAAATTCTGTTTTGTAAAAGCTAGAGCCATATGCAGCATGTCCTCCATCAAGAACCCGTGAATTCTCAGACTCTGCCCACCGGTCAGTGGGTGTCAGAATAGCATATTCGGTGCTAGATTACTGCAGTGCTTTGGAGTGAAAATGGAGAAGTGTTTCCAAAATGCAGGCTGACAAACACAGGGTGCCTTCCTTTGGAGACAGTACGTGGCTGAGGTTGATCTATTACCTTGGTGACTGTTTCCATATTACGTACTTGGCAATTGTAACCTGGGAATTCCCATGCTCTTTCCTTCCTTTAGTCTCTCGAGTGCTCAGTATTACCAGACTGTCCCCACGCCCGGTGGGAGAGCAGAGTTGGAGAGGCCTGTGACTGGTGCTCCAAGGGAGAACCTCAAATAAGCACCAGAGCCCATGTTTTGAAATTCCCTGTAGCTTGCTTTCCCCTGCTTGAAATCTAAGACTATTGTTGGCTTCAAGAGAATAAGCCAAAAAGTGGTGAACAGTTTTTGGTTTTTTCAGTTTAAATCAATCCCTCTCTTTGGACCTTTTGCCAACATGCATTAACTTTATGGACGACATCAATTATTTATTTGATTAAAAATATCTTCTAATCAGAGAACTAAAGATTAATCATTTTATGCACCAATGTTCTTTTGTCATCAAGGACTGTTTAGGAAGAATTTAGATCATTTTTAGTTAGTCTTTTAAAGTTCTAAGTAAAAGCCTCTGCTTCAGGTCAGTAATTTTGTATCCCACTTTGCTACCTGCCCCTTGGCTGCCCAGACTTTAACCTGAGACCTGGCCATCATCATCCAGCAACTGGAGTTAACATGGAAGAGCAGGGGAGGGACGGGCTCCAGATTCCGCTTCTGTGCACAGCCAGTGTCTACAAGCTGGGACCCGCTCTGCGCTGGTTGTTCTATATTAAAAATATCACCCCTAGATGATGGAAGCTCAATTTCTCTCTAGTGAAAAGATCTGTTTATCTTCTGTAATTCTCTTTCTGTCTCTCTTTCTACACACACACACACACACACACACACACACACCCTCTTAGAAGATGGAAGTCCTCACTTTATTTTCAAACATAACTCTATTATTTTTTATTCTGTCCTCCCCCAAGACTCTCTCCTACAGTGTCTAATCCCTCCCTTGCAAGTGGCTCTTCCTGTTAACCTATGGGCATAGCTCCTCCTTCCTAAAAACATCTCACGTAGATCCTGCTTTCTCACTCAATCCATTATTTTATTATTTCCCTTAATGAGAGCCATTTAAAATCATGCTTTTTACTTGCTTCCTCCTCTTTGGTCTTTGATTACTCCCAGCCCCCAGCACCATGTCCCTCTGCCAGCTGCGGAGACTCTGCCACCTGCTGTCCTTGAAACTTTCCAGCCCTTGTCTTCCAGGGGTGTCACCTCAGTCTCCTGGGCCTCCTTCTCCCTCTCTGGCTTCCTCACATATTCCTTCACAGGAATGCCCATTCCACAGATGGGATCCTCAATATCTTGTGCTTGGTCTTCTGTCTTCTTTATTTTATTTTTATTAAACAAAATTAAGTAAAAACAAAACAAAACATGAATTAAGGTTGCTAGAGGGAAGAGAGGAAGTGGTTTCTGCTGTCAAGTTCCAAAGGATTACTCTAATTTTATTCAATCAATTCATTTGTGATGTTTCTCCATGTTCCAGACATTGGTGAAATTGTCCAATAATTTTCTTTTTCCTTCTGACATTTCACTCAGCAAAATACTCCCAAGTTCCCTCTGTTTTGTTAAGAATGGCAATATTTTTACCTTTTTTTATGACTGAATAGCATTCACACCTACCTACCTACATACACACCAGACTAGACCTTCCTCACCCATATATCCTCGATGATATCTAATATCCATGTATCGGACATACATAGGTCCTCTGTATTTAACCCTGTGGTGTCTCCCTCTGTGAAATTCTACCTCTTTCCATGGACTCCCCAAACCATTCATCTATCATGAATCCCTAGCTGAGAAATGAACCGGTAATTCTAATCTTTCTTCTCTGTCTATTGAGATGATTATACTTTTTGTCCTTTATTCTATAATAGGATATAATTTATTGGTTGCTTTTAAGGTGTTAAATAAACCTGGAATTTTAATAAACCTGGAATAAATCCCACTTGGTCATGGTGTCTGATCCTTTGAATATATTGTTTGATTCAGTTTGTTAAGTGTTTTTGAAGATTTTTGTATCTAACCTTTTCTCATAATCTGTCTGGCTTTGGTATCATGGTAAAAATAAATTTAGCTTAATAATTTTAGGAGACTATTTTATATTATTAAATATTCCATAATGTGACATATCACAATTTATTTAACCATAGCCCTGCTGACAAGCATTTAGTTTGCTTCCACTTTTGACATTATAAACAATGTGCTGGACAAATATATGTATGCACTTATGCTCTTACTTCTTAAATAAATTTCTAAAATGAGATTTCTAATTCAAAAGTTATTTCTATTTTAGTTTTCATAGATATTTCCAAATATCTTTCCAAACTGGTTCTAACAGTTGAGGCCTCTCTCCAATGTATGAAGAATTATCAGCTTCTCTATGCTTCACCAAGGCTGAATATAATCATCATTTAAAACAAAATTCTTTTTGAAGGAAAGGTGCAGGCAGGAATGAAGGCAAGTAGGCAGGCAGACAGGAAGAGAGGGGAGGAAGAAGCCATTTTTTAATTTTTATTTATATTTAATTGTTCACACTGGTTGTTTCCCCTCAGACCCGAGACTTGAACCCAAGGATGTGTAGCTTGCTCCTTGGGAGGCAGTTGACCTAACCACTGCTCCACCAGGGCGTACCTCAATATATTTTAAAGAAACCAAGTGAATGCTTTTTTCTTCCCAACTACAGTTTTTTCAATTGGATTTTTAGGAGGTCTTCATATACTAGAGATTCTAGACCCTTTCACGTTATGTATTTTTCCACTTTCTCACTTTTCTTTTGAGTTTGGTTCTGATGTTTTTGACATAAAATTATTTTAAAGTTTTTAAAGAAATATTTCTTGTATTTAAAAAAATTGCTTCTGGGTTTTAATTCATATGTGGAAAGGTCTCTTCCAATTCAAGTTTATAGGTACAATTCTCAAATTTTATTCTACTGTTTTTATTGTTTATTTGCATGTAATTTTAATTCTCAGATACATTTGAAATTTTTTATTTATGTCACAAATTAGAGATCTAACATGGTCTCCTACCAGTTGATTGATAATTATGCTAATACTTTTAATGAATTAAACCACCATTAAATAGCTACCTTTGTCAGAAACTAATTTTCACATCAACATGAGTTTATTTCTGAATTCTCTGTGCCAATACCACTCTATTTTGGCAATTTTAATAAAGTAAGGTGAATTCTCCCTCAATGTTTGTCTTTTTGGACAAATTTCTTCCTTATCTGTAGACACGTATTCTGTTACATTGTAATTCATGATTTTGGTGGCCTTATTGGCTTTCCAAAGACCCTTCTACTGGGTAGTGACATTCAGTTTGGATGGATTGAGCCATTCTTGGCCCTGGGGATGGTATTGGTTGGCCTAAATCAATCTGTTTAATCCTTTTTCTCTGACTACTTTAATATTCTTAGGGAATGATACCTAAATTGGTCTAATCTGAGAGAAATTTAGGACTTTCCATTCAAGGTTGCGGGGAGAAGCAAATAGCCCTGATTTCTGCTGACAGCAGGCTTGTCATTATGAGAAAAACCAGCTTGAGGAGGATATCAACACATGGAGGACAAGGCCAAGATTATCCCAGAGAAAGGAAATTGGAATCCTGATTAACTAGGACTGCCTACATTTCACCCTGCCTCTGGACTTTTCCGTTTTACAAACTACTAAATTCCCTTCTTTAACTTCATCATAGTCAGGTTTTCTATAACTCCCAATGGAAAACCCATATACACAAATGAGCTCTACAAGATTTTTTGTTCTAAAATCTATTCCCTAAACTTACCTTCTCATTCCACGCAAAACACAAAATTAGATGCCAGCTCTTAGCATTGTCTTTAAGAGTTGCTACTATCTGATTCTATGCCACTTCCCAGTATACCAGTACCATTCTCTCTCTCTCTCTCTCTCTCTCTCTCTCTCTCTCTCTCTCTCTCTCTCTCTGTCTGTCTCACACATACACACACACACACACACACACACACACACACACAACTCTTCCAAATCACCATTCCTTTATTGGCACTCTTTTAGATTCAGTTTTATGTAAAAATTGTATACACATTTTAACATATGACTCCCCAAACACGTGTTGAATGTGCTCTCCATGGTGAATGGACTGTGGGACTGTGCATGGAGCTGGGGACACAAGCATGAGTGAGACGATGCTGCTACAGAGTGGGGCTGTCGGATCGTTCGTGTGATGTGATGAGTACTCTCACAGAGAGCTTTACAGCACCTTGAACATAGTAATGAGTAAATATCTGTTAATAAAATGTGATTGGAGGTCATGTTAACACAACCATAGATTCTAGATCCTTAAAGTTATATATAGTCATGTGTTGCTTAATGATGTTTTGGTCAAAAACAGGCTGCATCTACAATGGAAGTCCCAACTGGCATTACCGTATAGCCTAGATGATGTAGTAGGCTAACCTACCTACCGAGGCATCTCTCAGAAAGTTACTCCCATCATTAAACTACTCATGACTGTCTGTGCAAAATAAACTACTTCAAGGAAAAATTAACTACAATTATGAATCAGACCTTTTAGCAGAGTGTGTATATTCACAACTCCTGTGATGCCTTTGTCTGGTTTTAGTAGCAGGGTAATACTAGTCTCAAAAAAAAAAAAAAAAAGGAGAGTGGAGCTCCTTTTAACAGCTTTATAATACTCCATAATTTGGCAGCCCCATACACTTGGGGAGTGTGTCAGACTCCAGGCTGCTGAAACAGATGAGTAGAACCAATTGGTACTGAGAAGAAAGTGAGCCAACACTCAGAATAGAGTGTGGGCCGGTGAAAGGGGAGGCCTCTGCTTTGTTCACCATAGTAAGCCCAGTCACCTTAGGTCCCCCCAGTATCTTACCACAACTCCTGACACACGAGGCAGGTACTCAGTTATTGCTTACTGAGTTTCAAAAGCACTCCCATCTTCCTCCCTCACAAAGCTGGGGCTTCCTCCATGCTAGCAAAGCCCTGTCTTTCCTGCAGACTATTTGTTTCCTTTTCTAACAGCTAATCTCCTTCTGAAGACCCATCTCCTTCATGGCTGCCATCACCTTTATTTGAACCCTGGCGACCTCTGAAAGAAGGTGAGCAGGGCTGCTCAGCAGAGGGTCCACCCTGGATTCCAAACTCACCTGGGACCCATCTCTTAGGACAAAGTTAATAAGCAAACCTTGGGCTGGATTTTCTGAGGAACAGGTCCCTGAGAACCAGGCTCTACTGTCTCAAACCACAGCCACTGCTGTGTTAGTCTGTCAGTATTTTATATGCAGCTCAGCACTGTACGTACACATTTAATTATCTCCCTCACCTTTTGCTCCTTCAAATGTACTAATTGAAAGATAGGCATCCAACACTTTCATCTGACAATCTCAGCCTCTGGCCTCCAACCTCCCCTCAGGCAGCCCTTTCAAGCCCTCAGAGCTCTGAGCCTCAAAGGGGCAGGCTGGCTCCTTCCCAGGAGGCGTACTGGCTGAACCTCTCCATGCCTTGCCTTTGTTAACAGTTTTGTCACTGTGGATACAGGATTTGAACGTCACAGAATGATCCTCGTTTTAAAGACTTCTACAGTGCTTCCTGGGTCTTTCTGCTCTCCTTCGATTGTGAATTACTAATACTAAATTTAAGTTTAGGATTCCTCCAGTGAAACTTTACAAATGGCCACTGTGCATTATAAATAGGCATAACAGGCCTCCCAAGTACTGAGTGAGAAGGGGGTCTGCAGGAGCCAAGTCCAGTCAACAACTCTACCCAGCACCCTCCTGTCAGGGAATTATCTTAGCCCACAATGGTTCTTGTGCCTTCAGATGATTGTGTCACCTTGAGTCAGTCAAATTCTCTAGACCTCAGCTACAAAATTAAAATCTTGCACCTTAAATGATCCATCTCTTATAGACTATGATGTTACATGCAGGGTTACCCATGTGCTAGGAAGTTGAGTCCCCTGTCCTTCTCCATTAATACTTTTATTCAGGTGAAACTTGATTAGAAAAACCATAAAGAGCAGATTTGGTAATGAAAACTTCTAACACTGAAAGAGAAGGGAGCATCATGGTTTCCAGACAACCAGACACTGTCCTGTTTGGCAGAGGGGTGGGGTTGGCTTGACTCTTCTTTCAGTTGTAAGAGGTGGGGCCATTTTGTGGTCTTTTTCCAATTACTGTATTCTGTGAAGCACATCCTCATGGGATATGGGGACACGCTTGTCCCTTCCATCCCCCAATTTTGCATATGAGAGCAATGGATCCAGTTTTACTGGAGCAGTTTTATTCATCTCTCTAGTGTACATCTATGCATTCATCAGCTTAATATTTGAAAATAGGAAGTTAATTCCTCTATTTTATGGAATTCTTTCTCATTTGCTCATGAGGGCTTGCCCCTGCCCTAGGCAGACAAAAGTCACTTACTTCAGAAACATAAAACAAGATCACAAATTCTCAATTATTGTCTACCTGTAAAATACAGAGGTTCAGGTAACTATTTGTAGAATAGGTTTCTCCTCACTATTGTGGGCCTGGAAGATGTGAGGAGCAGGCAAGGACAATGAGGACAGATGATTTTGTGTCTAAGGAATGTCATGGTTCTTCCAGAGGAAGTCTCATTTCTCACCAGCACTAAGTGGGCCCCTAAGTCAGGGCCCAGTTGCTTTTGCTGAGGTTCACCAATTGATGGTGACCAGCTCATGCATGTCCACACTTCGGCTAGTGTTACCTCTCCTCTCATCTCTTCTTGGGGACCACTGCCTGTAAAGCACTCCTGGACCCATGCTGATGATCCAGAAGCACTGCCTAGAGGTGAAAGTGGGGCTCCAGATGTCTCGAGGAGTAGTGCTGAAATGAAGGGGCAGCCCATAGCCTGTGCCCCGACCAAGGTGAGAAGACATGAAACAGTTTGGAATCTTCCACTGAGTCAGCATAAGGGTGGAACACATGGTGCTTATTAAACACACACACACACACACACACACACACACACACACACACACAGAGGTTTCCCCTACTATCTGAAAGTAGAATGCTTTTCTTCGGGATGATTTGGTAGGTTTGTTTGGGAACCTGGTAATTCTCAAGAATTTTTCCATGTAAGTGAATGGGAATCGTGTTCCCAGACCCCAAAAATAACCTAGCAAACCCTATCAAATTGGAACATTCTACTTTCCAATAATGGGAGAAACCTGTATATAAATGGTACCCTGGACTCCTCTCCATTTTCTTTCCCGCTACCCACATTCAACCTGTCATAATTTACAACTGGTCTCCCTGTTTCTATTCTTGTCTCCCGTCAATCCACACAGCAACCAGAGTGGTTTGAAAAAAAAAAAACACATTGTACAGACCAGTTTTCCTTCCATGGCTTCTCATTGGCACTAAGAATAAAACCGACTCATCACCCACTGCCTACAAAGCACTGTGTAGTGTGGGGCTGGGACTCTTCTTCAGCTTCACCCAGGCCCCACCTCCCTTGCTCACCATGCTCAGGCCAAACACGGACCTTCCACAGGGCCTTTGCACTGACCGCTCTCACTGCCTGTTCCTCCCTTGGCTACTCTAGGACTATGCTTCCTCACCTGTCAGGTCTCAGCTGCCCTAGCACAGCTGTCCTTCTGTTCTCTATCTCTTCATCCTGTTTATTTCCTTCACATCACTTACCAAAATATGTTTATCTTGTTTATATATTTATTGATTTCTTTATTATTGGTGTCTCTCATCAGAATACAAGCTCAGCTAGGTCAGGAGACAATCTATCTTGCTCATAATTTTATCTAAGTGTCTATTTCACTGCCTGGTACATTTCAATTATTCAATAAAAGAATGACAATGAATAAAAGAGGTGTCGAGATACCACGTTTTCATGTAATTACACATGCATAAAAATACTACTCTTACAGGGCTTACATATGCGAGACCGTGTTCTAAGCACTTGACATGGGTAACCTCATGTCATTCTCACATAACTCTATAGAGTAGATGTTTTATTATTATCATCTTAGTTAATCAGACTGGTTAATTCACCCCCCCTAAAGTTACACAGTGAGCGGGATGGGGCTGGGATTGGAACCCAGCAGTCTCTCTCCAGAGTCTGTGCTCTTAACCATTATGCTGTTAAAAACTCTAAACAAGTAATCACATCATTAGCACACATGATGTGTTTTTACACAGTAAGAACATGAATCTGGTAACATTGTGGTAACACTGAACCAAGCTCAGTTTCTTGGTGTGGGAGACACTTAGCTTTCCACTCAGTCTCCATCTTGCTCCCTGCTTTCTGGCCAGTGGGACCTCACTTTGGTTCTGGGGGGCAACGAGGCCAGTCCAACACCCCCATTCATACTTACCCATGTTCTTAGCCTTTCTTTCTTGTTCCGCATATAGTGGTGTATAGGGGTGGCATGCAGCCCAGGTCTGCTGGAGGAGACATCAGAAAATGTCAACTGGGGCGCCTTTCTGTTAAAAAGGAGACTTGCAGGGGCTCAGAAGGCACAGGCACCATCTTTCTCCTGCCGGCTGTGCATCTGAACCAGGGGCTGCCTTGGTCACCTTAGGGCCACTAGAGGATGAACATGAGGATCAGAGGCCAGCGTGGTCAGTATGTGGACTAAAAACAGTGAGAATATGAATCTGATGATGTCACGGTGCCACTGACCCAAGCTGAGTGTCACCTACTTTCCGACAGAAGAGATGGTTAAATATCTATATGCACCTGTTTTTTGAAACAGCTTTATTAAAGATTTGCTGTTTAGATACCACAAAATTCATTGATGTTAAGCATACAATGTAATATTAAGGCAGATATTAATTCTATAAATGAGAGAACCGGGAGTGTGCTCCCAGCGAAATGTGCATCAAAGAAAAAGATCTGTCCTGGGCAGGAAGGGTATTGTTTACAGAAAAAAATAAATGGATTGTTATCACAGGGCCATTTTTGTTTGAATGTTGTTTCTTGTCAGAAACAAGGGTGAAGGGTGCTTTAAGCATGTCCTGGTTAAGGCACATCTGACAGCCTAGACATTTGAACATTTCTTTCTAAAAGAGACATATGAATGAAGTGTGTTGTCTGATGATCGTAGAGAACTAGGATCTTATTTAGCTTTAAAAGTCTATTTGTTATTCTCAAAAATTTTAAGGTGTAATAGTGGTATTGTGGTTAGGAATTTAAAAAAATAACCCTCTGGGGATGAGACACAATTCTGTGTCTCCATTGTAAAGGTGTTATACAAATCTATACATGTGTTAAAGTTAATGGAACTATGCTACATCACTATATCACAAAGGGAAGTTTTACTGCAGGGAAATCAAAAAATAAATGTAAAAAGGGCCCTTATTTTTAGAGATGCACACTGGAATATTCATTGATGAAATAATACATTATCTAGTATTTTTTTCAAAATATTGCTGAAGAGGGAAATAGTGGGGTATAGATGAAACAAGATTGACCATGAGTTGTTCATCATTAAAACTGGGTTAATTACACTCTCCAGGGGTCCATTATGGGGTTCTCTCTTTTTGTAAATGTTCAAAGATTTTCAATGCAAAAAAATTAAAAATAAAAAGCACTGGTGAGCCAGAATAAGGTTTATCCTACTTGCATGCTTGAAAGAAGCTTACTTCTGACTCCCAGACTGATGGCGCACTCTAAGGGGAGTGTCTACAAAGCAAAGTGATAGGGAGAATATATTGTCACTCTATGTCATTTATGCACACACACTCCATGATCTGAGAAAGGGCTTTATACTTATATTGGATCAGCTGAACTGACTACGTTATAAAAATTGTGTTTATATCAAATCAGAACTAATAGCTACCATTTATTGAATACCTATTTAACAATAGGCATCAAAGTAATTCTTGAAATAAAAGATCTTACATCTTTACACCTCCCCTAGAATATATTATTCTCATTTTATAAGGGAGAAGACCAAGGCTTAGCCAGGACAGACTACAGAGATCTACTTTCAGAGACTATCCTCTTATCTGCTGGGCAGTAGGACTTCCAGAGAGGACACGAAATGATACAGTTTTGTCTGAAGTAACTAAAATGATTCCTTTATTTCTTAAAAAAAAGTTTAGAATCTTAGATATGGAAGGAAACAAGACGCCCCGACTTCTGCCTGTTTCCTTTCTAACATCGCTCTCTGGTGACCTTCTTCAGAGGACTAATGAAGGAAACTGGGTCTGCTTTTTCCAAGCCCAAATTGTCCCAGGTGCAGAGGTGACATCCCAGAAAGTGGCCTTACGTCAGTGATTTCATGAGCAGGATGAGCAGTGAAGTTCCGCTCCCTTGCTTTGACTACATCAAACTCTGAGATAGTTAACACTCCAGAGCTCCCCTGGAAATTAGGCAGAAGCAGGAATGGCACCTGAGATTGCACCCTTGCTCAGCATTTCCCATTTCCCTTCCTTCTTCACTGACTTCTGGGAGTGTGTCTATAATAAATCACTTGCTGAAGAACCCCTGTCTTAGAGACTGTTTCTTGCAAGACCAGCCAAAGACAACATCTTTTCTCTGTTTAAACAGGTTCATTGTTAATAATTCCTTACTTAGGAAATATTTGTGAGAATGTTTATGTACAATTTATAGGTAAGCTCATATTTATGTATGTATTTATGCATGCAATGACTGTAGGGACTGGAAACAGAAATGCCAAGGAACTAAGGACAGATACCACCTTCTTTGAAGGTCACACAGACACATCACAGGCAGCTAAAGAACGCGTTCTGCTCTGCCACACGGCAAGGACTCTAGTCATGAAACCAAGTTAGACTGGTTCTAAAGGATCATCCAAACATCATCTGCTGAGCTAACACTGTTTTAGCCCAGAGACGTGGGGATGGGAGGTATGGAAAAGGGCCTGATAGTGTGAGTTCAAGAAAGGAAAATATTTTGACTAGACATAAAAGCATGGACCTCAAGTCTTTAAGAACAACATAATCCTTCTTAGTAAACCCTTTGTTGGGAAGCAGCCATTGCATTTACAGTGAAGAGAGTCCAAATGTGCCTCACGTCCAGCGAGAAGTGGATTTCAGTTTATACAGGTGTCTCCTAGCTACGGTGTGGTGTTAACCCCCAGAGACTGAGGTGATTAAGAGTATGGTTCCACTTCTAAGCTGGGCGAGTTCAGAGCCTGGCTCCATGACTTTTTAGATTCATGATGCTGACAAGTTATTTCACATTTTCGAATTTCTATTTCTCTTTTTTGCAAAATGGGACAATATTAACAACTCATAGTGTTATCAAGGGAATCGTATTTTATCTATAAATTATATTAGATCCACAAACTCTGGGAACATGATTAAAAGTTAAGTAAATTATCATTATTGCTATTAGGGGAACTGCAAAATTGCCTTCTTTGAATGTTTTTAGTAATTCATTGGGGCTGGAGAGATTGAAATGCATATCCATGCATGGCTAGGGGCAGGGAACATTCACATCTGTTAGGAAGAAATATGGCAAATCAAGCATCCCCCAAAATAAGTCATCCTGGGCTTCTACAGAAAATTGTCCTTATCTGTATTATAGCTCCTTAATGTGCTGTGTTGGCACATGTTCTGATTTTTCTGTTAATAAGTCTTTCTCTATCACCAAGAAAAGAAATCTTTGGAGGCTAGGACCTCCTCTGCATCATTGTGTCTCCGTGTTTAGCCACTGAAACAGCAGATGCTCCGTAAATATTTGCTATAGGGTGAAAACAGAGCCTTATACTGGTAATTGAACTTTGGGCAGAATTATTCTAAAAGAATCCAGTCAAAAGAAGAAAAGACTTTACACAAAGACGTCCAATGCAATTTTATTTATAATAGGAAGGAAGGAACAGGGGGTGGGTGGCTGAGAGGGGGAAAAATGAATGAAAGAAAAAGAGAAACAATGTGAGTGTCCATAGTAGGTGAATTAAGTAACTTAATGAATATCTAATCAATTAAGATAATGTAGAGCCATTAAAACTTAGAAAGCATTGGCATGCTGCAGTGGCCTGGGGTAAGGTCATCAGTCGCAGTCCACATACATGTCAAGGACACAGGTTAGAGACCTGGGGCCAGGGCAACAACTAAGACGAACAACTAAATAAAGAAAATACTTCCTCCTCTCTCTTCCTGTCTGCCTGCCTACTCACCTTAATTCCTGCATGCACCTTTCCTTAAAAACTAAAAAAAATTTAAGAAGTAAAAACTTAGAAAGTATCATAGCAACATGGCAAATAACAACTATGAATTAAGTGAAAAAGAGAAATAAAATTATCTGAATGATGACTAAACACGCTAAAAATTATATAATGCACACACAGTATGACCAGTAGGGTCATACCCTATGAAAACAGGGTATTTTATTGGAATGATGACACTACAGATTAATTTTAAAAAATTTTAACTTTCCATTAGTATTGTTACAGTATTTCTTGTGTGTATAAAGTTAAATAATTTTAAATAAAAGCCAGTGGCTTTTAGTTCTGCTGCAGAACTATCTTAGGCTTTCATAGAGAAATAGCCTCCCAAGCTCCTTTTCAGCCCAGGAGTCTGCATTTTCCAACCCCTAGCACCACACTCTGAGGCTCCCAGAATAGCTCAGAAGCAATTGCTTGTGCATAATATCTATGCTGTCAAAACCCAGCAAAAAAAAAAAAAATAGAGTCACAACAGGGCAGAATCAATATAGTTTGTGATCGTGCTGACCCCTAACTCTAAAAAGAAATTTCTAAACATTTGCTGCGTATCTGCGATATGCCATTCACTCTAAGTGCTAAAGGAAACAGAAGGTGAATAGGACAAAGGCTTGCCCTCAAGTGAATTCAGAACCCAATAGGGAAGGGAAATGGCCAATTAGCAACTACAGTGTAATTTGCCAAGACAGAGCATGGAGTAGGATGGTTAACCAGGTCATATTTGGGGCAAAGAACAGGAATGATTTCAAAGTTACTGAAGTGTCTGAAGTCAGGGTCTTGTTATGAGGAGGGAGATATTGTCAAGGAACCCAAGGAGGAAGTGCATCCAGGCTCCTCAACTCCAGTTCCTAGATCTGAAAGAGCCCAGGAACCAGCTTAGAAGTCTTATCATGTCTCTCCCTCTCCTCTCTCTCTCTTTCTTCCATTTCTTCTCTGGTAATGAGGTTTGGGCTCTACTTTTCTTGGTACATCCATTTATTGCTCTCTCTAGACCATTCCCATTGCTCTATTTTCACATGCTTCACCATAGCTTCCCTCAAATGGTGCTAGCTCTAGACTCCACATGATTTTCAGATGCAGCACTTACAGGTAATTTGTGTTGTTGGTCCCAATGCCAAATTCCTGAGAAAGAGAATATGACAGTCCAAATGTGGTTGGGGGCAATGTCACAAAATTTACTGTTTGTCTACTTAGCAAGCATCCTGGGGATAGCTGGAAAGAGGGCATCATGAAAGCAGATCAGTTTGCTGACATGTCCCATTTGTGAGGGAGCTAGACCTAACTCTGATTAGGGATGCCATGGTCAGGAAGTCATCTTTCAGTTGAGTTTGGGGGTGATAGTGAAGGGGGCAGATTACAAGTAAATTTGGTGGTAGAATCAATAGATATGATATGATGATAGAAGGAAGGTTGCAGATTGAATCTCAAACCATTGCATAATTACCTGAAGTCATCCTATTGGTTAAGGAATCTTTTAAACTTAACTGTCCTTGATAAACTCCCAGCTACTTCAATAACAGCCCCTTGGATTCATCCCCAACTTCAACTACAGTCAAGCAGAGTTAATGGGAACAGTCTGATTCCTCAGGAATTTGAGAACTATATATAAGCTTTCTGTTTCACTGCATCCCAAGTGCACACACATAGTTTTATGGAATGAGGCTGAGCATTTTTGCTTGGTTATATTTATTTTGTTTTGCATAATATATGGAATAACTTTACCATCTATTAGTTGAAGAGAATTACAGCCAGCATATGTGAAGTGTTATACTCTGCATATACGTAAATACAGCCCATTTATAGATACAGTGATTGTATATGTATAAATATTTTAAATTAGTGGGTTATTTTTAAGCAGAAGAGCTGTCGGTTTACAATCTTTATTTGTGTCTCACACATTTGTCTTTTCCATTCCCATTGTTATCAGTCTAATTGAGGACATTATAGTTCATCCTTAGTTACTGCAGTACTCATTCTCCCAAATGACCATTCCTCCCTTGGCTACCAGATTTAGCATATTTTGCATGATGACACTCCTGCTTCACAAACCTTCTCCTTCCCTATTACCTACAAAATCAGTGCAGATTCTCCGTCTTAGCTGTAAACGCAGCAGACTTTAGTAACCATCAGCCTTCCCAGTTTCTTTGCTACTCTATCATACTTCAGTTAAGTCAAACTACTTTCCTGCTAGATTCCTAAAAACAAGTCTTTCAATCAATATATACATCTCCTTCTGCTTGGAATAACTGTCTTTTTCTTTCCTCTCTCCATGCTCCAGCTAGTTCCATTTCTTCCACTGCATCTTTGCTAACCCAGCTAGGTGAGAGGATGCCTTTCTTTGCACTCCCAAAATCTTTAGCCCATGCTTTTTTCCTACCATGTGTGCATTTGAGTATATTTTGTCTCAACTTCTGGGTGGTACTATATGCACTCTTTCTGGTCTTTCTGTCTTTGCATGTGCTGAGATTCCTCCACTCACCCTCCTTCCCTGCCTAGCTAACTGCTGTACCAGTCAGTTGAGTTCAGCAGCAGAATCCCAGTTCTGTTGGTTCTCCTGAAGGAATTTATTGGAAAGGTTTTGGGAACTCCCAGAATAGGATTCCAGAGCACCGAGATTAGAATACAGACAGGAATGAGGAATCAAGGACCAAGAACAAGAAATAGAACAGTTTAGTGAATAGAATTCAGCCCCCACAGTTGCTGGATACTGTTGTCATTATCACCACTGTCACCTCGAGGGCACCCTCCACATCTGCTGTGGATGAATTCTTCTTTGTTCCTCCGGCACCAGAATCAATACTCAGGTCAGCTAGTCTGACAGGTTACGCCTGGATCTTGTGCTCATGCCCTGGGCTCCGGGAATGAAGGAAATGGTGTTCTTGACTTTCTGACTTCCCTAAAGGGGACAAAGCTCTACAGACCCTACAGTCCACATACAATAAAGAATTTCCTCCAGATAAGCAGGCTTGGCAGGGTTAAGTCCTAAGGAGACAAACATCAACTATGACTTCTATTCACTCTTCAAACCATGACTTTGCTGTCACCTCCTGAAACAGGTTGATGTCCCTCTGTCACTTGCCTCCTTCCAAAAAGAGCTAGAGATTCCCTCTTAGCTCCCATAGCATCCTGAACATTTCTCTATTGAAAACTTCTATTGAATTAAAAAAAATCTTTATGATCTTTCTATCTTAAAAGTAATGCTCATTTATTAACCTTAAAGTATAAAGGGAAAAACAAAAGCCAATCTATAATTCCATAATTCATCTTTTCGATTGTGTAATTTCATTTTTCCTTCTATGATGCTCATATAGAATTTATCATCTACAGGGCTTGTTACGTGATATTCTAGTATTTATGTCCATATCTTTCCTCCCTACTAGACTGTGAGCTCCGTGAAGGCAGAGGCAGTGGTGTTTTCTATCTCTGCATCGACCAGCTGGTGGCACCTAGCACAGGTTTGACATGGGCTTAAGTGATGCTTGCTAAGTCAACTGAAAATCTCCTTTAGGACAGAACCCATGTTTTGTAAGACTTTATAATTAACATGAAACTTGCATAGAGTAAATATTTTAACTTAATATTTTGGAGTCATATGTCAATTGTTAAATTTTTAAGTTTTCAGCTTTGGGTGAATATGTTTTGCTCACTAAGTAGTACACATTTTGGAGTATATCCAGGAGTATAAACTACAATAGCAATGATAATGAAAATGACCATGGTCTCTTCTTCCTTCCCAATAAATCACCAGGAGTATTGACTCTCCATTTTTGTCCTTCATCCTTGTAGAGCCTTAATGCTATCTCATTAACAACTTCTATTTCCATAGTCATTTGTGTAGCATTTTATGACTGACATATTCTATGACCCATGTAGTGTATTAAAGATGGCAGAAAATTCTTTGTCACTTTTGTCACAGAGAGATGAAATCTATTTCTCCATTCCTCAGCCTATGGGCTAGGCCTGTGACTGCTTTGATCATTGGTGAAAAATGGAGCACCCTGGTAGAGAAGCAGTTAGGTCAGCTGCCTCTGAAGGAGCTCAGGCCATATACATCCTATACATCCCAAGGACCTTGGTGGTGCTCCAGGTCTGAGGGGAATGATCAATGTGAGCAACTAAATAAGAAATAAAATAAAATGCTTCTTCCACCTCTCTCTTCCTGCCTGGACCTTTATTTATTTTTTAAATAATGCAATGAAAGTGATATTGTCCCAGTTCTGAGCCTTGCTTTTAAAGACTGCTAGCTTCTGCTTGTCTCTGTAGGATCCCAGTCTCCATGTTGAGAGGGAACCTAAGCTGCCCACTTGGTTAGGTCCACATGGGAGAGAAGCAGGATCCCTCACTGCCAGCCCCAGCCGAGCACTCTGCTGATAGCCAGCCCCAACTTGTCAGCTATGGGAGGAGGTCAGCATGAAAGCAGATCCTTGAAAGTAGGTTCAGTCAGGCTGTCCCAGCAGCTATTACAGGGCACAAAGATGACTTGCCCAGCCTAACCTTGACCTCAGAGTAAAGTTGTGAGCAGGTAAATGATTCTTGTTTTGACTCTCTAAGCTTTGAGACAGTTGGTTACACAGCCAGGTAAAACTGAAACAGTCCCCAGCATTGACTTCGCTTCTCTCCTAGAGACAGAGGAGAGCTCTTTTGTCTCTGGAGTAACTGCAAGAAATGTGTTCCTCTAGTTTCTAGCCTCTCAGTGAGTTGGGTCAGAGAGCTCAGGAGTGTCAGTGGCATCTTTAAGTGTCTCACTCTCAAGAATTCCCTTTCTTTACCAACTGACCAGCGTTTCTGGGGCGTCAGCAGGGCCTTCAACGTATTCTCCCAGAGTGCTCTCTCTGGACATCAGAGCGCTGCCAGGAAGGTGAGGGCAGCTTTCATCTTCCCTTGCTTAGACGCCTTCATTATAGCTGCCTGGAGTCCAACTGACAGCCCTCTGAATCTTCTTTGTTTCCCGCCAAGAGACTCGTGAGAGCTCTGTGAAATCAGGGCTTCACTTGGCTGCTCAGTTAGGCAGGCTGGCACCTCGATGCCCACAGTTTAGCTCCTGATGTTACCCCGAGTGCCTTACTAATATTCCAACTAGGCTTCTGAAATCTGCATTGATTCATAGTAAAGCAATTCAACCTCGCTCCTGGTTTTTGCTTTGCCCTCCTTTCAGTTTCTTCTGCTCAATATTCGATTATCTGCTCTGAGTTATCACTCCAGTCATTTTAACCAAGAGCACTCTTCTGCTTCAGCAGCTCCTGTGGTGTGATTTCCTCCTCCAGTTCTGAGGGCTGAGCAGGATGTGCATTATCAGAGAATCCTGGAGTTCGGTGGGGGCGAAAGGATCTGGGGGAATCCTTCCCCTGCCTTCAGGGGGCATTACACACACCTATCAGAGTGGTCACAAATAATTCAGTACATTAAAATAATTTAGGAAATACTTACCTGTCTACCAGACATCTGAACTTCTTTGTAACCCCCAATCTGCCACCTTGAATCTGAAGTCCCGGGTATCAGCGCAGAAGCACTTATTAAAAACTTCGGGAAGCCAAGCAAGGCCTCCCACTGACACTAGTGTAAAGTACACACTCGTCTGAACTGGGGGAGAGGTGGTGTTAAGAGTCTTGATGAGCTATAAGTCCTTTAAGTGAAGTGACCAGCCATGTAAATTGGAACTTTTTTTTTAGGGTAGAGAATTTTGTTACTGATAATTATATCAAGGCAACAGTCACAAATCGGGGCGGTCCTAGGCAACCTGTGATGTATGGTGACCACGCTGGGGGAATGCTAAGGTCATGGGACGTTGGGGGTGGAAGGAGAGCATCAAGAAGGAAAAGAGTGTTCTAAAATGTACCTTCTGGGTCCTTTGGAGTTTTGGTTGGTTTGTTTTTTTTTTACCAATTGTTCTCACATTAAAATTGCCTGGGGGAGGTTTTAGCCAACTATTAAATTCCAGACCCCAGCCTAGATCAATTGTGTCAGAGCCTCTGTAGGCAAAGTCTGGGCACAACCTGTCTTGAATGCCCCCAGATTATTTTAATGCGCAGGCAAGGGACCTTAGGGAGAGTCCTTAAACACATATGGGTACAAGATGAGTCCCTTTGGAGGCAAAAGGTTCAAACTTACCTGTAAAGTTTGACACATCATTTAGGGTGACTTCAGCTGCAAAGGATGGAAAATCTTGGTATCAGTAGGGAGATTTATTACTTCATACAAATATGAAAGCCTAAGGTAGGGTGGATTTAGGTTTGGTTAATTAATTGGCTCAAACATCAACATCTTAAGTTCTTGTCAGGAGCATCTCCAGCAAAGTCAGTCAATTGGTTTGTGGATGGAAATCTCTCATGGAGCTGTTTTGGGGATTAAACGAAGTAGTACAGGCCAAATGGCTTTCCACTAAGTATTATTTTTAAATGATGTTCTTTTTCAAATTTCACTTTCCAGAATAAAAATCTAAGGCACAAGAAAATGAAAGGTTATTATCGTTTTCCCAAGCAGTCCTGGTCTGCAGCTACCTGAAGCTCTGGCCACAAGCGCGTCCCACCATCTGACTTCCTACAGCTCAGTTATGGTCTTCCAGAAGGACCTGAGAATGAGGTACAACGTAAATAGAAAATAGAGGCTGGGAGATTGTTGGAGAAACACTATTGATGGTGTGTAGGGAGAGAGGGTGGAAAAGATAAACATGCAGTATTTGCTATATTCAGAGGAGGAAGAAACACTCAAATAGGAGTGAAGTAAAACCCAGAGGAAACTCAGAAGATATATGCAGATGTCAAAGGAAATCCTGGCAGAAGTTTGGGAAGCAGGACACTAGTGTTGAAAGACGTCAGTCTTGAAAAGGGTTCATCGAACATGGTATTACTTGATTTCTACCCTGCCACCTGCCGCCCCGATTCCTAGAAGTTGATCTGTCAAACCACAGATGCTGCTTTAGGCTGATTAGTCATTTTGGGACAGCTCAGCACTTTATGTTAAAGACTAAATGCTTGGGGAGACTTTGCAGGGTAGAGGACAGGGCACTGGTAGATGGGTGAAGCAGAGACTGGTTTCTGTTGAGTCATTTTGGAAATGATTAACTTAGTTCTTTGAAAACTAACTTAGTTCTCTTACTCCCACTCGATACCTTCTTAAAAATCTTTGTGCCAATCTAAATTGTTTATTTTTGGTGTGGGTGTAATGATATGTGGAAGAACTCTGAGGTTTAGATTATGAAACAAAATATTCTGCAGCTTAACCATAGTACCAGTGGGATCACGTCATGGACGCTGTCAATAACCAAATGACTGTATACACCTGTGTTTGCTTTCTGGTTCCAATTTGCAGTTGGAATAGTAAATCTGGACAAACGATACAGAGGCAAAATCCAGAGTTAAGCAACTGATGCATAGTTGATAAACATTTCCAGTGAAGCAGGGATAAATTTGGGTAAAACTGCAAAGAGGACAATGTCTCCTTTGGGCCCCACCAACTATCTTCTGCAAGTTTCTATTCCCTGAGTTCTTTCTCTTCTATTGATAAGACAGTAAGAGTTCTTCTCCAACAGAACCCCAGAATCCTTTTCTGTCTGCACCCTTCTATTTGTCTCCTTACCAAAGTTCCAAAATTATCTTGAGCATCCTCCTTCCCCAACATTCTAGCTCAGAATGACTGATCTACACTGGGTGTTAAGATAAGGTAACTGAGCAAATTAATTTACCCATAGGCTCAAATGACTGATGACATTCACTTTTTAGTGAGATGCTTTGAACCCATGACAATCTGCAAATGGTGGACTTTTAGACAGTGACAAAGAGAAGTCAAAGAGAAGACTTTCAGGGAGAGACAAAGAGAAATGGGTGCTAGGAATCTAGGGGTGTCTTTGCTGCTCACCCACTTAGACCACAACAAACTCAATCTAAAGTCAGCGTGGAATCACTTCCTCGTCTGGGGGAGAAGTAGAGAGGAAATCAAGAGGGAAATATTCTCCTAACGTCATGAGATGCCGCCCCTTTTGCTTTGGATTTTGCCTCCTGCCTCCCTCTTTCCTTTTTTTTTTTTTCCCTAATTTTACTGAAGGGACAATGTCATCCATCATAACATTATCTAGGCTTACGGTGTGGATTGTCATAAATCAACAACTGTATATAAGACATTATTCACCACTCACAGTTCAGTTCTGCCCCCCACGACGTAACTGACCCCTTCTCCCCTCTGTGTCCTCCCAACAACCTTCCTTTTTATGTCAGTGGTCATGGGCATCTCTGGGCTATGTCCTTAGTAAATAAATCCAGCATGTATTATAACTGCAAAGTGATAGAAGTACATAGGTTTTCTTGAAAGCAGTTCTCCTAAGTATCAGACTTTGGACCAGTGTGTTCACATGCATCTTGTATAGGCAGAATTTGAAACAAACCAGACAAGATTGGTAAAAAGTAACAAGGCTATATCTGTGGACTCTACTTTTCAGGTCCCTTGGGGTTCCTTGATGTGAAAACTCCAAAAGAAGAAATAGGTTCTTTAAGTCAAGCCTAATCAACTTCTTGTGTTAAATATCAAAAAGTAAATGACAGCACTGAATAAAACAGGCAACTTAAAGCTTCTGCTCTTGACTATTTCATCATATGTGCATAGACACTCTACATATTTATTTTCCCACGAAAATAAAATCTTATTCTTGACTGTCTGTAATATCAAAAGATAGGGGGACCCCAATGTCCCTCAGTAGGGAACTTGCTAAATAAATGATGATACATCACCATAATGAGGAACTAGGCATCTATCAAAAAGGATGAGGAAGCTATTAACTAGCAGAGGAACTCTTTCAAAGGAGACTGAACACATAAAGATGCTACCTTTTGTGTGAGGGGATCATGGAAGTGCACTTATTCAAGTTGCTGTACTTGAATAAATAAATATAATCAGTGTTTCTCATAAAGAGAAAGTGGGTAGAGGAATGAGCTACATGGGAACAGGAGAGGGAAACAGACTCTTCACCATCTGATATTGTTTGGATTTTTGAGCCATGAAAATGGGTTACTTATCTAAAGCTTTTGTGATAGAATTTGAGATTTTTCAAAGTGTTTTGTCAAACAGTTAATATATGATTCTCCAGTGAAGTAGGATGAATTCAGATAATTACTCCATGGGACAGAGGACGAAACAGCCTGCAAAATCTTATTTGGATAAGATCCCATCTCTGCTATTCTTTGATCCTGGGCCAGTCTCTTATCTTCTCTAGCCCTAACGGTAGAATTGGGGTGATAATAATAGAATTTAAATGATGAATGAGGAGTGGTAAGCGAGGGCTCAGTAAAAATTAGCTATTATTCTTACTATTGCTATTCTCATAGATGAGACTGGGGTGATCAGGGCTCCTGAGTCCTAGACCAGTTCATGTTTCACCAGAAACTGTGTAAGAAACTGGCTGTTCTTTGCTGTTCAAATACATAGAGATTTCTTTGAAGAAAGGCATAATCCAACATGAAAGAGCAACTTGGTCTTAATAAAAGAAACATGAAATGCATAGGTTTTCTCTCTAAAGATTGTCTTGTCCTCTGTGCACCATAATACTTTAAAACTTAGCTTTAATAAATGAATTGATATGATATATCAGATTTGATTTTCAATAATATAGGAGAAGAAATGGGTGGGGTTATAGATGAAATACATTGGCCAAGAGCTGAAAACAATTGAAGTGGAATGATGGGTGCATGAAGGGTTATATACTCTTTTCTATAGTAAAGGCTAAATATATATGCAGATTAAAGATGGCTATAAATTTTTTTTCTTTTTTTTTTTAAAGGAAGGGTACAGGCAGGAATGGAGGTAAGCAGATAGGCTAGCAGCAAGGAAAATTGAGGAGGAAGAAGCATTTTATTTCCTTTATTTAGTTGTTCATCTTGGTTGTTTTCCTGCCCCCCGCACATGAACCAGGGACCTTGGGATGTATTGGCCATGCCTGGTGGACTAAACTGATAGGTCACCAGGGTCCACCCATACATTTTCTTATACTCCCCCTCAATGAGAGCTGGATTCTGTGTCACCTCCACTTAATCTGCAGGGCTCTGTGACTATTCCAGCCAATAGGACAAAGTGGAAGTGACCTTATGCTAGGTTCCTGGCTTTGACCTTATAAGACTGGCAGCTTCCAGCTTATTTCCTGGAACACATGCCTGGTGCTCTGGACGGTCATGTAAGAAGTCCGGTGCCCTGCTGGAGAGAGCATGAGGTGGGACCTTGACATGACATGGAAAGGGAAGACATCCAGCTTTCCAGGTGTGTCCACCCAGGAGCCAAGGACATGAATGAAACTCTCGTGAACCCTCCAACCTGGCCCAGTGACCAGCTGAATGCCACAGAGCGACCCAATTATTGCAACGTAGCTCAGAAGAATTGCTTGACCACTTCTGATAGTTTCCAGCGCTGTCCGTACACTTGGCAGCACACTACTTCACGGGGTAGATATACTATTATAGTTTTCTGAGAGTCATTTATTTCTTTTAATCCTGTTTCATCATCACCAGCTGTGCAAACTGTACTGTGTTGATTTAAGTGGCAATTTCACGTGATGGAGAAATCTCCATTTTATTTATATCCATATGTGATTGAGTTAGTAAGCAAACAAACATAAACAAAGCCTCCTGTGAGTGATGCTGGGCTTTATTAGGAAACTTCTCAGTTCACCAGACTGGGCAGCTTACAGCAAATCCTGGCTTTTCAGTAGCGCTTACCCCATCCCAATTTTCCTGTCTGGAGTAGCAAACTGGTCACTAACACCTTGCACCACCTTGTTGGTCACTGTGAAGGCATTACACATTTTACATTTACTTGTTTGCAGCCTTTCTTCCTTGTCACTAATGTGACAGCAATTTGAAACAAGACCTTTAGATCTGTTGGGCTTAAAACATTGACTGGCATCTAGTCGGTGCTTAATAAATAGTAAGTGAATGAGGCTCTTCACCCCAGGTAATTTGTGATGGAAGTCATCTACATGTTTCAAAATATACAAAAAGTGAATTAAGTTGTAATCTATTCATGTGATAGGATAGGATGCAAATTATGATACAGTGTTACTTGTCCAAGGCTGCAGATGGTGGAGGGTACTTTAAAATTATGCCAGATCCCTGGAGGTTTGCAGGAGGAGACCACCAGCCTCCTGAAACACACTTTCTCTTTTATTGGAAGGATTGCTTAATAGTAATTAGCTTGTTCTGAAATTCAAGAAAGCAGTGAGGCACCCAGTGCCTGCGGGAAGGCCGTGTATCTTTGGTGTCTGAACCAAGGCACCACACAGTTTCTTAGCACTAGTTGTTCCAGTGAAGAAGATTTGATTTTCATGAAGAGCCCAGGGCCCTTCTGGGGAAAAGTGACTGAGACCCCAATAGCTTAGACCTGAAACATAAAGTTGGACAACTCTTTCAGGCTTGATTGGGAAGGCCCTAGCAAAAACTCAAGGTCAGGAGAGGCAGAGGGTCTTCTGAAATAAAAGAACCTGGAAGATAGAAAGAGATGGGACTGTGATCTATTGCATCCTGAGTCAACAAGTGTCAGTGATTGTTCTAGACCAATGGACGTAGAAACACGAATCTGTGCTAGGGCAGCAATTCAGGAGGTAGGTGTGGACTAGGCAGGTGACTGCAGGAATGCTGACCTTACAAAACGGCCCTGGTCAATCTGGTGGCTAATCCTAGGCCCAGTTTAACACTGTGAAGTGACTAAATCCAGGCCAGAGGCTCTGTGATTCTAGGAGATGAGATGATCCTCCCTGGATCCTGGCTGTCAGTTGATCCCCACTCCAGCTCGTAAGCAAGCATTCCTAGCAGGAAGGTATAGAAGGAAGCTAGATTGGACTTCATGTGAATATCGGCAAGAGGAATTTCAAAGATCTTACTTGGGGCTACTCTGGGGTTGGGGAGAGAGTGTTCAATCTTACATCATGAAGTCTGTTATCTACATTAGATGCTGTTCTGGAGTGAATTGAGTCCCCCCAGGATTCATAACGACCTGAGAGTTCCGTATGTGACTATTTGGAGGTAGGGTATTTTCAGATGTAATTAGTGAAGAGAGGGCCTAGGTTGGGCCCAATATCTAGTGACAAGTGTCTTGATAAGAAGGCCATATGCACACATAATAGTACAGACACACGGGGAGCAGCCCTCGAGACTGGAGTCAGGCTGCCCCCGCTGGAGGAACACCCAGGATTGTTTGCAACCATCAGGAACTCGGAGGACCCTCCCCTAGAGGCTCCAGCGGGAACCGTGTCTTGTTCTCAGGATTTCAGCCTCTAGACCTGAGAAAATAAATGTCTTTGGTTTTACAATACTCACTTTGTGGTATTTTGTTAAGACAGCTTTAGGAAACTAATACATATGCCCTTTTTTCTTTTTAAAGGAAAGGTATCAGAATGAAGGCGAGCAGGCAAGCAGGAAGAGAGAGGATTTAGTCGCTTACCTTACTTGCTGCCCCCGGGCCTGGGACGTGAGCCCAGGTTCTTGGGATGCATGTGGACTGTGCCCAACCACTACTCCACCAGGGTGCACCAATGCATATGCTTTTACAGGGTGATCTTTACTTTGAAAATGTAGATGGTAGGTAGACAGACACACACTGTATGTGCAGGGAAAGGCATGCCGAAAGGTAGCACAGTGCACACACAGCGGGTAGCAGAGTTTAGTGAGGGTGATTTTCAGTGGTGTGCCAATGAATGATTTTCATTTCCTTCTTCTCTCATCTTCACGTTCTCTAGCCAGCAGTTACTATTTTTATAATCAGAACTAAATTAAATGCTCAGCTAATTGATGCTGCTGGCAGATTAACACCCAACTCTAAATCAGATAGTGTTAAATTCCATTTTATCAAGCACTTACATAGTCTCTAACCAATATTGACGACCCAAAGTATTTGTCTTTCTAAACTATGATTTGCTTTCATTTGGTCTTAAATTTCTTTGCTTTATCTTCTGTCAAAAGGTCATTCTTTTCACGTTGCAATACTTTCGAGTCAGTCAAAGCACAGTGGAGTTTTGAATACTTCTTAGTCTTCCCTTCACCATCCTGATATTTAAAATCAATTGGTGGGTCTAGTCTTCTTAAGAACAGATGAAAAGTCTCAGTAGTGGCAATGCCCAGCCGTACTGCCTAACAGGAGCAAGTTTAAGTCTCACACTCACTGGCCTGTGCTATCTTCTTCTGCCTTCAAAGGCCCAGTATGAATGATTATGTGGTCATCCTGCTTATGAGGTCCCATTATTAAACCCCGTTTTAAAACAAGATAACCAAGGTCCAGAGAAATCAAGTAACCAGCCCAAGTTCACACAAAGAAGTACGTGCCAGAGCCGGGATCGGAACCCAAGGTCTAGAGTCCACGCTCTTCTAAACGCCACCCCATCTTGGCCTGACTGTCTGGTAGGAGGATATGGAAGAGTACAGACACTTCATGGAAATACAACTGTTTCCCTAAGTAATCACTCGTTAGGTTCCCTAGGTGTTATCGAAAATCTATTTTATATTGTACAAATAAGTACGATAGAGAGAAAAATGTATTTAGCGAGCTCCTTAAAAGTCCTGGAAAATTAGTTGGGAATAGTTCCTACATCATCACAGTAATTAGGCAAAGCCATGGTGAGAAAATCATAAGGCTGCAGAGCCCAACTGACTGCAAAGCACAGATCAACCCGATTCTGCCTTTAGACCCTTCGCTGCCTTCCTCTGCCCTGAGGACGGGGACTAACAGTCCTCACCTGGACCCCACAACCATCTCCACCTCTCTAGTCTGAAGGTCGTCTTCCTGCTCTGGAACATGTCATCCTTTCTGTGACTTCAGGGTCTTTACCTGCACTTGCTGTTCTCTCTGCCTGAAGAGTCCTCCCTGCTCCACCGCCTTTGCAAGAAAACTCATCTGGAGCCCCACTTCTCAGAGATGTATTTCCCAGGGGCCCTCTGTGAGGTTAGGCCCCTCTGTGACACATGCTCGTGACTTGCTCTGCTCACTCACATAACAGTCATGACTAGTTCAACCTCTGTCTTCTCTCTTATGCCAGAAGAGTCCCTAGACAGGCGGGGTGCCCAACGCTGCACCCCCAGCATGAACCCCAGGGAGTCATCTGGAAATACTTGTGGACTGAACTCCTGACTGCCAGACAGACTAAGGGAATCAAAGTTTCATTGCCCTCCACACACGTTCACGTCAGACTTGAGAAGTGTACCATTAATGAAAGAGATAGACAAGAATATATAAATCATAATGCCACAAATTAATAGAAGGGCATTGATGCTGTAACTTAGTTACTCAGGAAAGCTAATGGTTAAATTCATAAAGCAGAACTATAAGAAGATGTGTTGTGTGCAATCAGTTAGTGGTAGTATGTTTTAATTTGCACATAAGAATTTGCATTTCTTACATCTCACCTGGGATAGAAAGATACAGCAGCCATCTAACACTAAGGCATGGCCCCCATCAGGAAGACTTAGAAGCTCTCAAACTAACAAACGATTATCTTTCACAGTGGTTCATTGTTTTCTCCTTCTGGAGATAGTAATAGGGATGCATACATGTCAATTATACCTATTTATATAGAGGGGGAAATAGTGAAATAGTCAGAAAATTGGGTTTTTTTTAAATGACACTTAAGAATTCTTATATTACTTTATATAAGTCAGAGATCAGAGGTCAGTTGACTGGATATTCCCCAGGTGTTTCAGAATTATGGGGATCAGTATTTTTGCATAATATTTAAATAAATATAGTCAAGTGTATAGTCTATGAGATGGTGATAGTCAATAACTGTTATGCAGAGAAGCTAAGCAGGAAAGAGGAATAGCAGGTAAGGGGACATTGCATGTGAAATGGATAGACAAAGAAGGGCTCCCTGAGACGATGTCTTTTGAGGAAAGACCTGAAAAGCGTGGAGGAGAGATGGAAGCAGGACCGAGAAGGCACAACCTTTCTAGTGCAAGGAAGCAGCAATTACAAAAGGCCTGGTAAGTTCAGGAACAGCATGGAGTAATTTGGCTGGAAGGGAACCAACAAAGAGGAGAGGAGCAGGTCCAGTCAGAGAGACAAGGGCTAAGAAATGGGAGGACAGAACCTTGTAAGGCTGTGTCAGATCTTGGCTTTTATCCTCATGAGATGGGAAGTCATTGGAGGGTGTGACAATAGGTGTGATGTGATCTGACTGCTGGGTACAGATGGGTACAGACTGAAGGGTCAAGGGTAAAAACACATTGATCGATGTGGAGGCTACTACAGAAAAGTGGGCAAGAGATGATAGTGGTCTCACAGTGGGTGAGGAACAATGCTCAGATTATATGGTCAGTGGTATTTTGAAGACAGAACCACTGGTCTGATTATTTATTTTAAATGTTAATACACAGAACCAGACCTTATAGAAAGCTTGTATCCACATGCATTTCCCACCAACAACTGAAGCTGGAGTAATTTCTCCATACCTTCAGCAATACAGTTAAAGAACTGATTAAACATCAAAATAAAACAAGTTAATTATTTCTCTTTGGAGGAATTAATAATTTCCTAAATGACTGAACTGCAAGAAATGCCATGAAGCTGAGAATCCCCCTCTTAGAAAATAAGGGGTGGCCTGACCTGGTGGAGTAGTGGTTGGGTGCAGTCCATACACATCCCAAGGACCCCGGCTCTTGTCCCCCAGGGCCAGGGAAACATTCAAGATGACCAACTAAATAAAATAAATGAAGTACTTCTTTCTCCTCCATCTTCCTGCTTGTCTGCCTCCGCTTGCCTTCATGCTGGCCTGCATCTTTTTGAGAGAGAGAGAGAGAGAGAGAGAGACAGAGAGAGAGAGAGAGAGACAGAGAGAGACAGAGAGAGACAGAGAGAGACAGAGAGACAGAGAGATAGAGACAGAGACAGAGAGAGAGAGAAACAGTGTTTTGAGCTCTAACCACAATAGATAAATGTCAAGGTCAAGACCACAATAGATAAATGTCAAGGTCAAGTCACACAGCTGAAGTGGCTCACCACCTAGATGCTAGACGTTCCACTTTCCCTTCCTCTAATTAAGAACTGTCACTGCTTGTGAATTTGCTCGCATTCTGTTGTTGAAACTGAGGGTTAGTTGTGTGTTTTACTGAAGACAAAATAATTCAAAGTGTTTTTTGAGCCTCCGTGTTTCAAGGACCTGCTGAATTTCCAATGCCAACAGCACACAGCTGACTTGGGCCGACAACGCCTTTCAGCCCTGTTTCTCTGCCCTCCCTCGTGCACTGCAGGGAGTGTGTGCTGCTATTTCATCTAGAAGGTCATTGCATTTGGGGAAAGTTGTCTAAAATATCCTGAGAAAACAAGAAGAGAGAAAGGAGACTCCTTTGGGCACATCTGTTAATTCAAGTCTGTTTTGGGTTTGCTTTCTCTCTGGCTTCTTATTTTATGTATTTATATACCAGGGTTGCAGGACTGCATTTCTGCTCTCTCCTGTTTGAGTGATGAGAATCGGCTTCGTAATGCTGTTACAGCACTTCAAAGGTTTCTTTTGTTCTAACATAGTGAGTTTGTGTTTTTGTCCTTTTTGTCATTCAACGTTCTCCATCCCCACCCCTTTTCAGATTTCCTAACTTTTGCACAACTGCTTTCTTTCTACACCTGGAATTGCTTGCTGAGACATCTCTGGGGACAAGTCTGATACAGTAGAACCGTTGCCCTTCCTTTTCAGAGTGTGCTTGCATATTTGCGACAGTTTGGGGCATGAAGAAATCCCCTGCTGGTTGGCATACTGCAGTGCTGCTGAGGGCCCCTCACACACGCCCGCCCGGGCACACAAAGAGATTTTCTAAAGCGCTGTGATTACATCTCTCAGAACTATCTCCCTTTGGCTGGCCTTACCTGTGGCCCCTGTAGTGGGATTGTTGGTTTTAAAAGAGAAATCATTATTTTCTAGGTTAAACATTCCAAGGCAGCAATTTAACTGTGGTTGTCATTCTTTTTAAAAAGGGCTTTCTTATTTTGAAGTGAGAAGAATGGGGAATTCCATTTAAAAAAGTGAAAGAAAAGAAGAGAGATTCAAAACAAATTTCCACTTATATCTAGACACAGTTCACACAGTATCATCAAATGTTGACATCTTCTTAGACATGGCAGCCAGTCATCAGTCAGTCCTCTGTGTTGCTTTGTTGGAGTCTCTCTCTGGACACTGGCTCCTTGGGAGCGGTTGCCAAGAAGACGGGACAGCGTGGCTCTGCAGTCCCAGGTCTGGGAGCCCTGGGGTGTGGTGGGGGCTTTATTTGCAGCTTACTATGGTTTTTATCTTTGAAAATATCACTTAATATGAATGATCACTTGGTGACTTGGAGACTATTTTTGCACTGAAAAAATGATGCTGCCGTATGTCCCACTAGCTGAGTCTTCATTGCTGTGCACCTAATAATTCAGGAATATTGTATACAACGCCACACCCCTTACAGATTTCCACATGGGGATAAAAAATTATGTCCTCATAAAAATATGAGTCATGAAAACTACCCAGATTTTTACTTCTGCAAAGATGAAATTTGTGATCTGACTATCACTCCTGGTTTCCGTTTCTCTGCTGATATTAATAAACATTTCACTGGTAAGAGAGCCCTCATTCTCTCAGGGTGAATCTTTAAACATTTCTCTCTGCACAGCTTGTAGATTTTCCTTTGCTGAAGCCTTTGTCTTTTAAACAGATAGTTTCTCATTTGTTTTGTTCAGGGAACATTCATAATACTGTTAGTTGGCTCTGCTCTGAACTTAGTTCTTCCCTGAAGTCATCTTTTAAATGAGTGAGAACTTGGAAAAGTAATTTTGTTTTCAGTACAGAATGAAGTTAGCAGATCCCCTCCCCTAGCTGTCTTAGTCATTTGAGCTGCTATCACAAAATACCATCGAAAGAATAGATTATATGCAACAGAAATTAATTTCTTGAAACTGAACATCGAGATCCGGGTGACAGCAGGGTCAGACCAGTGCCTTCTCTCCATGTCCTCACATGGTGACATGGCCTGGGATCCCATTCGTGAGGGCTCCACCCTCATGAGTTAAGTGCCTCCCAAAGGGCCCACCTCCAGTACCATCATATTTGGTCATCAGGATTTCAAAATATGAATTTAGGGGGAGCACAAATATTCATATCATAGCACGAGCTCAGCAACTTTGCACTAATACCTGAGAGCTATTAAATTCAGTCAAATTAGATAGCCAATGTTCATTCATTTACTCGCCTGCTTATTCATTAGTCTATCCATTCAACATTTCCTTGGAGGAAACCTCTGTAACAAAAGTGTAACTTTAATGAAAGACCATGTGGTATAGTAGACTGATAACTTTATTTGAACTTCTTAGCATTTCTCTGGACATGTGCGTGTGTGTGTGTGTGTGTGTGTGTGTGTGTGTGTGTGTGTGTGTGTGTGTGCATGTTTGTACCTCCACTTCAGCCTAAATAATTATCTGTTCTTGTGTCTCTTGTTATTGGATAGTCAGTCAGCCATCCACATGTCTGTCCTTGTGGTGATAGCTTGAAAAGACCTTTATTGAGATAGTGGTTGTCACAAGGAAAGGCTGACTGAACACTTGTCTCTCAAGAGGCATCTTTGGTGGGCATTTTGATATCACCATCTCATCTTACCCTCAGCTTTGGAGGCTCAGAAAGGTGGCTCCATCAGTATTCCTTGAAGAAAGACTCATTGTAACCTAACTCACAAGTGACTGAGTAGTATGTCAAAAGGCCAGAGTATTAATTACAATAAGAAACACAACTGATATATGGACTATAATAATCAGTGGATTCTCATCCTATCGGAGAAATCAAGTTATGATTAGAAGAACAAGTGTTAAGCATGAATGAGAGCAAGAAGAATTAGAGGCCAAGTAGCCATTGGTATCAGGCTTTGAGAGTCTGACCGCATCTGTCTATGGTATAGAATACTGGCCACTGGGAGCATACGGGTTAGCCATGGGCCAGAGTACCCATACTCTGTAAAGACAATACAGGATCCTCATGGCAAGACCCTCTGTTTATGTTGTCCACCATCTCTTTGGTGAACATCCCTCTCCCTTTTATTCTTGAGAGACACCAATGCCATGTAGAGTGTCTATAGCAGCGTCATACACATATACCTCCTGATTAATCTAAAATGATATGATACTATGACTGAAAGGTATTTTCAGTTCCACTCTTTTAAGGAATATTTCTGTAATTTTATTGTGAAGAGTGCTCCTTAATTCTAAGTCCAGGGGAAGAGAACACCTGACCGTGGCCTCTGCTTACTGCTCATCCCTGGAGACTTAGTTGTTTTCTAGATAAGGATTTGCCTTCAGCAAACATCTGAGTCTTGTCCACCATCTGAATCTGCACCAAATCAGACAGCTTCTTTTGGTTGATGCCCAAAGGCAACTCTGAAAATCACCAACTGAAGAGAGAGACGCTGTGATCTGATGGCATATTGACTACAGCCAGTCCTGAGAATAGCACAATGTATTCATGAGCTAGATAAGATAGTTCAAGCTCACAAAGCAAAGACATCATCACTCCCACTTCCATCTTCTTCTGTCCAGTGTCATTAATATGCAGGTGACACCCAGAGAAAGTTCATTTCTAATTAATTAACCCAACATTTACTGAATACTTTTGTGTAGGTTCCACACTAGGCATTAAATGAAACAAGGAACATGGAAAATAGTTGTGTTTCTAATACACTAAGAAATAAGAGCTTGATTTTCCTTAATCACAACTTAGTAGTAATATCTACAAGCTTTAGGGAGAATTCAGAGGTGACTATGACACAATCCCTGCCCTGGAGGAGCTTACCATTTACTGGAGGAGACAAATAGATATTTACTCACTTAACAAATGTTTATTGAGCATTTATTATGTACCAGGAATTATGCCAAGTCCTAGAGATATAACGTTAGAGAACAGGATATTGATGGTCTGTGCCCTCGCAATATCTACACATTTGTTGGGAAGGTAATTATAATACAAGGTAAAATAAGCAGAAAGAATCTGACTGCGGCAGGTTGAAAGAATGAATAGGAGTTGCTGGATTTGTAAGGAAGATAGGAGTGCCCTAGACAGAGAACTGTGCATATGAAAAGAACAGAGGTCTGAAATGGCATGCAGTGTTCAATGAACTACACAGCTTTTCTATTACTAGAGCGAACCATTGCAGGCAAAGAGGATGAGATAGAAATTAGAGAGGTATACGATATCCAGATGGTAGAAGGTTTTATATGCAATAATAAAAAGACTTGCATTTTTTTTCTTGTAGCAACCAAAAGCTATTTAATGATTTTAATCAGAGGAATAGCATAAATCATTGACTGCAATGTGGAAGATAAATTGAGGTGCAAGGTGGAGGCAGGCAGACCCGGGAAGAGCGAACTGCAGTGGTTCCTAGGAGGGACAGTTAGGACAGAGGGCAGAACTAGGCTTTAGAGTTGCTGATCAGGTGGAATTGCAGGGACCTGCTTGATTGCCCTGGAGGCAAAAGGAAGGGGTGGCTTGACTTAGCTCCCATAGAGGGGAGGAGAACAGATTTAGGAGGCTGGCAATAAAATCATGGCTTGGGAGATACTGAGCATGGACTGCCTGAGGGGACCGGAGGGAGAGCCGATGCTGCCAGCTTTACATTTGAACTGGTGTCTGAGGCTCTTCTTTATAATCCTTAACCTCGCTTCCCCAGGCCCACTGCCATCATCTGTAAGCAGGCCTTCTCCAGATCCAGCTGCAGGATTTCCTCTAGGAAATTCTCTCTTCTGCTGCCCCAGTGTGACCCAACTGAAATGCCAGCCTGTCATTTCACAGTGAATTCTTTTGTCATAGACAGGTTCCTTACACCTTCTATTCTGGCCCTTGTTCCCTACACCCACTGTGCTGTCTGCGCTCCTCCTGTTATTCTCACTAGAAAGGCAGAAGAAGTTGGAACAAATGGGCTAATTAATGTGAAAAAATCTGGGGGAAAGAGAAAGACAGCAGCCAAGGACCCCGGAAGGCAGAGAGCCTCCACCGGGACTTTAGGGGAGGCGTGAGGATGGTAGTGGGTGCCTACAGATGCATGTGGTCACAAGGACAGGCAGCCGAGTACAAAGGGAATAGTGAATCTAGACTGTTTCTGCCAAAGGCAGGATCCTCCAATGGTCAGTTTTGGTTCAGGAGCTTTCCAGTGACCTTGGGTTTTCTCAGAACTATGCTGCGGTTGGAGGCTCTTCTGACTCATACCTTCCTCCCTTCTCTTGTTTCACAGGTCACACCTGCATCATGGTTCCAAGGCAATCTCTGATTAATTCGGCTCCTTCCTCATTTATCTTCACAGGCATATCCAACAAGAAATCTCTTGTACATCTAACTCTAGCTTGGTGTCTGCTTTCTGAGGACCCAAGCAGATCCAATATCTTATAACTGGAGGGAAGGGTCAGTGGACTTGATTTGATGTCTCCATGTGGTAAGAGACAGACATGGATGGAGTGACAGCACAGAAGATAAAAGGGTAGGTGTCAGAGTGCAGGATATTAGAACTTAATCGATCAGCAGCAAAGAGTTTTGAGATAGCAAAGTCTAGAAAATAGCTGAGAGAATATGTTTCTAAAATGAAGTAGAAATGAAGGCCCGAGACCTTGGACAGGGGCTGTGAGGCAAGAATGGTAATGACTTATCCATCACTAATAGAGCCCTGACTTCAGGCAGAATAGCAGTGAGGCCAGCTAATGTATCCTACATAGATGTTGATTTACAGTGATGCATACTTTAATCCTATGTAATGTCATGATGCAATATAACTAATAATATAAAATACAAATTTATAAAACACTATGATCTCATCTTGCATTGCCGTCAGGGTAGCCTCTGAAGGTGAAGTCAGAGGGAATCCAGAACAGTTTTTGAAGAGAGTGGTCCCCTGAAAGGTACACCTGTCTGGCATTTATTTTCCTTTCCTTTTGGCTTTTTCTCAGTCTTTCAGCCAGTTTGAACCCTGAAGACACTTTAAAGTTAGGTAAGTGGAGCGGAATGATAGAGTGTCCAATAACAGGAAATCAGCCTTCTCCACCCAGCTTCTAGGCTTGTTTATATGAGGAACTCCTTTTAGTTAAATCACTTGTCTGAGTATTTGGTGTACAGTCAAATGAATTCCGACTGAAACAGATTGTTGCTACAGATGTAACAATAACTTTGCTGGTAGTTGTTATAGCAAGAATGTAAGCAACATGGCAGAGTGATTTATGCAGAGGGGGCGACAGATAAGAAGAGCAAGAGGGAGATGGAGATTATGTGACTGTGGAGGTTAGAGGGGGGGTCAAGAGCGGAATGAGCTTGCATGAGAGTGGAGAAGCAACTAGCTGGAAACGTCAGAGGAAGGTGACCAGGAGGGGAAAATTTATGTCCCCTGCTTGGCCCTAAGGATTATGGGGTGATGGAGAGAAGCGACTGCCGCACTAGAAGCCTGGAATGGAAGAGAAAGCAACTACAAGAGAGTGTCTCTAAGAGAAGTTTTGGAAAGCAATAGAAATGGACAAGGGAGCTCTGTCAAGTGAAGGGGAGAGTCAGGGAATAAGTCACAAAAGAATACTGAAGTGAGAAGAGAGGACAGGATGAAGGGCAGAGCAGAGGGTTGGCTTGGGGACATGTCTGAGGATTAGAGAGAATAGAGCAAGGAAAGAATAAGGGTACCAGCGCTTCAACCACTGCTAGCTTCCGGTGCCATCAGACCCGGGACCTATGGAGGAGGAGCAGGGAGGAAGTGTGGCGTGACCATTTGGGCTAGACCTGGAGTCTGAAGAGATCCTGCGTTTTTGCACTGTCCGCGGACAGATTTGTGTGAGGCAGCAAGAGTCCTGGTAACAAATGTTGCTCCTGAACCAAATATAGCTGTGTGTGACAGCTCGGTCTGCAGGCAGGCAGCAAGATCCACAGTGGAGGACCTCAGAATTTAAACCTCCCGAGGCTGAAGGGCCTGGCAATTAGGCAATTAGGCTTCCTTGCACCATGCCATCTGGGCACTGGCAGTTAACTGCTCTACTTGGCACTTCCCCCGTGCTTTCAGTTTCAAAAAAAAATTAAGAAATAATCACAAATCTAAGAATTTGGGGGTGGAGGACACCAGTGGAGAACCATGTGACTTCATTCATCAAACAGAGAAACAGTAACTGAGGTGACACAAAAGAATTATTGAAGTTCAAGAATACCACAGCCATATTTTCCCTCTTCCATCTCTTTCCGCCTCGTAAAAAAGGTTTCATGAACAGTCGATGCACCATCATGAACCTCAAAGACGGCAGACAGCCTGATAATGCTGCATTTTTGTGAGCGGGTCAGAATTCTCAAAATAAGAGCTGTTCTAGAAAGCTTGGGCTGCGTGTTCACACGCTATGACATGCTAGCTTTTTGCAGACAAGTTAGTTTAGTTTTCAGGATTTCAGGGCACTCATTCTGACTTGAGAGAATTCGAAAAGTATGTGCAATGTTGCAAAAATAAAGCTAGATATTTCCCCAAAGTGCATCAGACACCCTACATCCTACTTTATGCAATTCAGAATCACCCTGCCTTCTGAGACCCCCACTCCTTAACCTCTTCTATAGAGTGCAGATCAGAAAGGCCAAATAGTCCAGCTCCCAGTTAGCAACAAGCTGGGATTCCAGGGCTCATGAATAGACTTGAGATTGTTTTGTGCTCTTTGCTTCTTCAATGACTTTGGCTACTTTCTTAAAATTGATTAGAATTAAATGTACTTTTCTAAGATTCTGTTGCGAAAAGCCTGAACCCTTACTTACTACTGTCACGGCTTGTTGGCCATATGCTAGTAGGTTCTCCTGGTCTCTCCAGCTTTCTCTGTTATCTTGGGGTCCATGCACAGACCTGGATGAGCCAAGGGGCGGCATGGACATAGACAATGAGAAGACTTGGGGGTGGGAGAGGCTGGGAGGGTGCAGGAACTGTGATCTCAGACATTCTCTCCTCTGTGTTAACGATCATGGACTGGGCAGCCTTGGACAGGCTCAGAGGTTTCTCCCCAGTGCATTATGTTAACCCGTGTGAAAACCCACTCCACGAATGTCAGGCCCCGTTCAGGGCCTGGTGGAGGAGAGACGGACAATCAGAGAGGGTCATCTGAGGAGAGCTGAACAGAGGCACGTGTCATCCGGATTCTCCCGAAGCAGGTGCTGGGGTGGCGTGAGGAGAGTAGCTGGTGTGCTGAGGGTAAAGCTAGTGGAAGATAAAAGGGGAGGAAGCAGGAATGGACAGGGACAGCTTTGCTCTTTGATGCAGATTTGATACCTGTGAGAGGAAAGAGGAAAGGAAGCCCAATCCGGGAGGGCAGCCTCAAGCAAGATTCAGCTCTGACAAAGCCTTAGCCCACCCCAGGAAGCCGGGGCTGAGAGCGAAGACTGCCGGTTAGCAGAGTCCCTCTTAATGGCAGAAGCCCCCCCCCCCCCGCCCCCACTAGGTCACATGGCAAAACAGCAGGGGCAGCAGCAGTAGCAATAGCACGGATGTGGAAGTTTGCAGGCAGATAACTGAAAGAACCTCCCAGAAGCCCACCTCCATAGCTGCCGTGTGGGCTGTTCCCAGAAGCGGGGGTCTATGTCCACCAGTCCCAGACAATGGAGCAAAGGCAGTGAGAGGGGAAACCATTACCTTCACCACCACCCTTCCCCCCCCACCCCGACCCCCAACTTAGCTCTAAGGACAGAGAGACAGGATCCTGACCATCTGTTTGTTGGGAGATTAGTCAGCCTATAGCCACCCTCCAAGGAGGGAGGGCTGTGTAAACCCTGGAACTCACTCTCCCCACTCATCCTGATGGTGCCCCTCATTCTCCAGCCAGCCAGCTCCACCCCACCCCAACTTGCACCCCCCTACAATGCATGCCCTTTGGCCTTCCTGAGCAGAAAGCAGCATGCCCAGCATAAGAGGGCAGCTGCAGAGGAGAAACAAAGTCCCTAAAGGAGAGAGAATGCAGCTTTGGAGAAGTGGGAGTCAGGGAGAAAAGTGGCCTAGCTGAGCTGATCCCAGTGGTCTGGTCTTAGGCTCTGCTAGCTTCTGTACCCCTTGGTTGCTGTACTTGGCAAAGCAAGGGCCTTAGGAGCAAGTGACATGGAGTAGTTTATTGAAAGAGAAAGAGAAGGAGGGAAGGGGAGAGAGAGAAGGGGGAGAAAGAGGAGAAGGGGAAGAAAATGAAGAGGAGAGGAAGAGGAGGAGGGCGAAGAGGAGGAGGAGGAGGAGGAAGAGGAGAAAAGGAGGAGGAGAAGGAGGAAGAGAAGAAGAGGAGGAGGAGGAAGAGGAGAAGAGAAGGAGGAGGAAGAGGAGAAGAGGAGGAGGAGGAAGAGGAAGAGAAGAGGTGAAGGAGGAGAAGGAGGGAAGGGAAAAGAGAACCGAGAGCACTCCTACACACCGCACACATGCACACACCCTGCTCTTCCTTGGATCATCTAGCTGAGGGTGAGTGGCTGCACTCTGAAAATCTGAAACCATTGACACTCCCTCAACTACTATGAATCTGTCTATGCACCCAAACTCTCCAGATGTGCCATCTTCTGGAGGTCCTGCCGCTGCTCAGGGTGGCAAAGGACCACCTGTGCGCTCCTCCACTTAGGTCCTTCTCACCTCCTACAGGGGCTCCTCTCCCTTATCAGTCCGCTCTCTCCACCGCCCGTAGGCCTTTTATCCTGTGATGTTATTTCTCAGACATTCGCGGCCACAGGAAACATTAGTTCTGCTTCCGAGGAGTGGACAATGCTTGGCAAATTACTTTTGGCAGTGAGCAGTTAAGATAATTTTTTAATGACCCAAACAGGCCTTGGCCAATGGTGTTCCAAAAAGATATGCTGGAGCTGACCTGAGGCAGGCAGATGGTTTCTCTCCTAACTTAGTTTGATTGAGTGAGACATTTGATTTGCACTTCTATTAAAGGGAAATCATCTATTTGATTGTTTGATGATGGTTGGCCTATTTTCAGTGAAAGAATGTAACTTTTTTGCCTGTAACACAAACTGTCTCCCTCTTCTACCCCTGTTTAATAAGTCCAAGACTGAATTCTTCTGTGAAGACTTGGGACATCCTAAGTCGCTTATTTTTCTATAACATTTACAAAAGTAATCGTGAAAAATGTCCAAATGATGTGAGTATACAGGATGGGAGATACAAGGCTGGATTACTTCACGTCTAAGTGGATTTGTTACCTTCCTGAGAGTCGGAAACAAAACCCAGCTCTCTCCCAGCTATGCTTAGTCCTGAATCTTCCCCATAGTGGGAGTGAAGTCAACCCCTGTAGATTATGTCAAAGAAGGCAGAGCAGTGCCCAGTGCTACTTCTGTGGAGAAGCTGATGTGGGAAGGCAGTCCCCTCTGTGGGATCGCAGACTCACCTCCAGGGACATGACCATAGAGATGCATGCAGAGAAACACCCAGTGGAGACACACTTCATTTAATTGGTGTTGGAAAGACTGTCTCCAAATACAGTGACATTCTGAGATATTGGGGGGTAGGAGTTCAACATATGAACACAAAGTTCAGCCTCTAATGAAGAGTCTTTGTTTCACTTCTTAGGGTTATCTTACTCTTCTGGTTTCATGGGTGATCTCTCTGAAGGGAAGTACAGCTTTCTAACGCCGATCATTTCAAGTGGTTCTGTGATTGGACAGCCCTCATCGATGTAGGTGAGTCCCATGTCCCCCATCACATATGTGTCTTTGTAAGTTGAGATGTGTTTTTATGAAAACCCATAAAACAGACTGCTGTCAAATTAATGCCTTCTAATTTATTTACTTTTGTAAGTTTGAATTTCTGGGTCAAGTCTTTCTGCAAGTGAGGCCAACCTGCATTCATAAACAGTGACAGTTCAACAAGAATGTCTCAAGTCCTCCTCCACAGTCAGCTTTCTGCTGGGAACTCAGGAGCCAGCAGTGCATAAGACAAAGGTGGGCCTGGGGTTTCACATGAACAGAACAAAGCACGAGTTACACAGATGAGACACACAATGTTAAGAAGAGCTTCTACATTGCATCTATTATTCATTCATTGGTTCCTGCACTCATGTTCAGTACATCCCTGACCTCTCAGGTCCTGCTCTGTGGGCTGGAAAACATTGGTGGCTAAGAACAGCGTGATCTGCACAACTTTTAAATGGGAGTTGTGAAGTCTTCGTCTAAGCATTTTAGAGATGGCAGCTATAATAGATTCAGAAAATTGAGCTAAATGTGGTAAAAATGATATACAGTTTTGGGAAACTACCTTTTGGGAAATACCTTTCTAATGATGATTCAGTTTCATTTTTTTTGTTTACTTTTTTTTTTTTCTTAAGATGCTGAGCAAAATGTCAGTGATTCGAGGTGTTATTTACAGACTGGTTTGCTGAGGTTCTCGAGACCTGCCAGTTGTCTCTAAGGTTTCATGTCGCTTTCATTTGATCTTCTTTTTGAGGCAAAAGAAAAATTTTAATGCACTACGATCAATGACCTACAAATTGTAATAAAGGATATTCTCAACTAGCAGTAACCCGTAAGTGCAATAGATGCGTGAGCCAGAAGCATTGTCTATTTAGAGCTAGAAAGTTATGAAATGAGGTGAGAGAGAGGGAGGGAGGGAGGGAAGGAAGGAGGGAGGGAGGGAGAGAAGGAGGGAGGGAGGGAGGGAGGGAGGGAAGGAGAGAGATATTCGTATTTTTAAAAGAGCAATTACATTTTTACACCTCTTCAAGCTGTCCTATTTTCTCCCTTTTATGTGGCAGTACAGAATTCAAAGCAAATGGAAAAACAGCAGACAGAATGCTACAGCAGTAGATATTGTATCAATCAGATTAACCAAGACAAGTTTGCTGGGCAGGTTTAAATTATTTCTGAGTTTTGGGTGTGCGCAGCCTAGAGCTACCATGGAGTGTGGAACTTCAGCAACTATATCGTCTTACCATGTGGTGGTTAGTGACCTTCTTTTGAAACATGATATTGTTTCCAAGAATTACAATGTTGCAATTTCCTGAACACAGCAATGTTCATTTGAGGACATGGCATAGACGGAAGCGTAAATAAATAAACAAATAAAAAACAAAACAAAAGAGACTAGATTGTTTAGCTGTATCTAGCCTTGGCAACGACAGTCCACCACTATGAGGGTCTGTCACCACCGACGGCTGCTTCCATGCCCTTCAGCAGAGGGTCAATTTCTGAATAGCTCTCTGGCCCTAAGATGCTTCTTTCTTTTCTCTCTCTGTTTTTAATCCCCAGCCCAGAGTCGTGAGCTTTATGTGGTCCGTACCTGCACCACCGTAGTCACAGAGTTTTATCTTTTACAGAGACAAAACTAGCATGACTTCCGGCCACAGCTTTTGCTTGGATAATGCAGAATCTACCCGCGTCTAAGCTTGCCTGCTACTGAGTCCTATAGTTTTAATCTAAGAAGGGACGTAAGCAATAATTTGCTCCAACTCTTACAAATGAAGCAGCAGAAGTTGAGTATTTTTCATTAGACTTTCTGCCTTCCAGTGATTTAACAATCTGGGCTGTGTAGCTATTGACCAAGGAGTCAAGTGATGCAGGAAAAAAACTGCATCAAAATGACCTGTCCATTTTGCATCTTAAACATCTTAAGAAGGATCCAGGTCCCTGATTTCAAATTGACTAACAAGGTGGCAGAAAGGGCCTGTTATATCATTGCATGAAAATACCCCACATAGACATGCCCTTATGGCTCAGGAGGCTGAGATCCCTGGGGTGTGGACCACGTGAAGTTCAAGAGCTCCAGTTTGCAACCTGAGGCCAGGAGGAAAAGACAAAATAAACCAATAAAGCTGCTTCTTCCTTCTCATCCTTCCTTTCCCTTCCTTCCTCTCTTTAAAAAACAAACAACAACGAAAAACTCCAATCCTACATAGAGACAAAATCAAGACCTTCACTTTTAAAAGCGACACGAGGTATGCTCTGGTGGTCTAACAGATAGGACCACCAGACATAATCCACATCATCCCCAGGACCGAGGTTCAAGACCCAGGGCCAACTGAAATAAATAAACATTTCTTCCTGTCTGCCTGCCTACTTGCCTTCATTCCTGCCTGCACTGTGCGTTTAAAGAAAAAGAGGTGACAAAATCATCCAGGCCGAAGTAGCCAATCTGAGAACATTTTTTTCACTTTGAGAACATTTTTTCCCCTTTTCATTTTTTTGGCCTTGGTTGACTACAGCTCAACGTCGCACCCGTTCTAACAAGCTGACTCTGAGATGCAGATTCTGTGTTACAAAGAGCTCCATCTAGAAGGGCTGTGGAGAACAGTGCACACAGAAATGCGCATCTGGAACAAGCACTTTATGATGCTGGGAGCTAAGTGCCTTAAGTACTGAGGAGAAAGCTGAGGGACCTCAGTGGGAGCTGGTGGGCTCCCTGCGTCCTCTACAGCGGCTGCCCCGTCAGGAAGGAGCC